>APFE030132858.1:122587-175993 GCA_000404065.3 Pinus taeda
AAAATAAAAATATGATAATAGAAATAAAATAAGTAACATGAAATAATGAAATATATATGATCAGATTTTTAATTATCTTCCAAGTTTTCAAAAAGATTACTTAGAAGACTATGCATTTAACTTCAACATGTTACTTATATGGAACTTGCGAGTTACCATGCACTATATATGTATAGACTACAACACAAAGATACAAATTAATAACAACATGGATTAAACTTGAAAGTTACCCTACATTAGTCCCCCGGATCCGGGTGCTCGCCAAGTGCTGCCACCTCAGCAATCAACGTGCTTGGCACATGGCTGCCGGAACGGCACCTGGATGGAGGGCGATAGCCTTAACTGCTCGCAGCTCCCGGAGGATGGCATTCATTGTGCCTCGCCGCCGATCCCTGCATAGGACAACCTACCGTTAATAGCTCTTCACTGCCATGCAGAAGCCTTAATGTCGCCTCCAGGGTCGAATTTGGCATCCATCTCTGATAAATTGAACCGTGCAGAGCCCAAATGCAGACATGCTCTGGGAAATTCTCTCCGCCACTCTGTTCCGTCCTCTGCTCAGCTCGTGGTCGACCCTTCGGCTCTCGAGCTTTCTCAGTCGTTTCTTGGCTCTTTGTCGAGTTTATATAACCAGACTTCCACGGAAGCCAAGATGCGTACTCGTGGTGTGTCTCGCAGAGGCAGTTCTTCCGCCTCCAGGGGTCGAGCTCGCCCCTCTACATCTCCTCTGGTTATCCCCATCTCCTCAACCTCCCCTTCATCTCGACCGCCCTCTCCCACCAGGCCTGATCCCAATTCTTCCTTTCAAAATTCGCGGTTTACCTTCCGAAGTCGCCTCCATCAGCCCATCATCACCTTTACTACGACCATCATGGTTTCAGAGGAAGCCGAGGAAACTGTTGACCCCATCAGTTCGTCCACCCCTTCCCCTGAAGGAAGCCTCTCACAGGAAGCTGAAGCTCACCCTCCCCCCTCTGCCATGCATATGCAAGAGGACTCCCCGCGGAATGTGGAGGTTCCTGGTATGCCGAATGTCGAAGAGACGAAAATCATAGCCTACGGTCCTGTTCAGCGGAATTTCGGAATCATGCACTTGCTCACTCAATCGGAAGAAGAAGTTCGTGAAGAAGAGGACGTGTCCCAGCCAGCTGTTCCAGCCTCCGCATTAGCCCGATGCCCAGACCCGCAAAGCTCGGGCAAGTAAATGTTTTTTGGTCCACATGATCATATCTTTTTGTGCAGGTTTTGATTCACCTCCTCTTCTGCTAGCTTTTCATATGCACCTGGTCACTCTTAATGCAGGGCTGAGGCCGACCTCAAAGCCCACTCTCCCTCTGCTAATCTACACGCTATTATGTATGTTTGGGAATTTTTGGTGGTTCGCTTCCTCTGCTTGGCTTCCCCTGCAAGCACGAAGCTCTTTTGTAATGTCTATCATACGCCTGCTGCCTGGTTTCTCCTCTTCCTCTACAGGCACAGTGCTCATCTTCTGCTCTCTAGTTTCACTGCTAAGGGCCAGGAAACTGGCCCTCTGAGGCACTGTCCTCATTGTAAATATTTTTCACTTTTTTATTAATAGATTTAGCTCTTATTCAAAAAAAAAAAAAAAAAAAAAAAATTACCCTACATTATATATGCATAAATTGGCAAACAAAATTACAAATTAATTGTAATATGAACCAAACTCGCAAGTTACCATATATCCTATATACATAGATTGCAACACGAAGTTAGATATTAGTAACACTATAAACTTTACGAATATAGCCTAGGAGAAACAACAACTTGCAAACTCTAAAGTTGTAGATAAAGCTAAAAGGTTGAAGACTCATTGCATAAGTGAGAAGATTCAAAACCTTATGTTTGCATGAGAAAGCAGAAATTTGTGAACGCATAAAAAGTGAAAGTTACAAATACAACATGAGAATTTTAACCATGGAAAAAATTAATAAAATTGAGAAAAAAAAATGGAAAATGGACGATTCGCCTCAATGAAGAATTCTTCGCTCACTCGTTCTTTGTAAGAAGAACCCTTGTGATATTCAACTCTTTGACCGAAGAGTCGCCGACAACAGTTCTCTCTCGTCAGAAATATTGTTTCGTTTTAAAGGAGATTCTCTGTCTTTGATTTTCTGATCACTCACTAACAAACATGATTAGATTCCATTCCAAGGAACAAAAGGCTTAGCAGGCTTTAGGGATCTTCGGCCTGCCATCCCAAAAACGTTGTCTACAAACGGAATAAAAGAGAGTCATTCATGTGAAGCTTCTTCCTCTAAAATTTGTCTTCCAAAGAAGACCTATCAACATAGATTTCCAAGTCACAAAAAGCTACCAGATTTTATGGGTTTTCTCCATGCCTTCGGAATAACTTTCTTTTTAAACTGACTACCGAGTAAAATTACTCTGCCGAATATATCCTATAATCAAACCTGCACGCCAGTCAAAGATATCGTTTTTTTTGGTTGCATGCCATTGCTATTGGATAAATCTCTTTGTCTAAACATCAGGTTCTTTATGTTTTCTCATTTTTAAATATTTTTGTAAGGATAACCTTACAATTATCATTTAAAAATATTACTATTTTAAAAGTATCTTTGTGTTAATTCGTTTTTTTATATTTGAAGGAACTTGATATATTTCATATTGTTCAAGTTCCACAGAGGTACGTGAGCATGTTCCCTTTTGTTAAATATGTTTTGTTTTGTTTTGTAAGAGTAATTTGTTTTTTTTAAATGTAGTTTAAGGACGAGGAGGTGTTTGGTGTATTTTGTTTTAGGGTTAAAATTTTAATTTCTCATAAACAAAAATTTTAGGAACAAAGTCCTTACAATAATCGTAGAAATGATTAGTTAAATATTGAAGATTAATATTTTATGTTTTACGGAAAAATATTATTTATTATTTTTATCAATAATATAAGAAGAGTGTTGTTAGAAAAGAATAGTGGTTTCCAATTATTATTATTTTTAAGTTGATGTAGAGGTTTGTGGACCATATTTGTAGTTTAATGTTTTCTAATTGGGTCTCGATGTCATAATAAATGAATGCAAATATAGAGATATGTTCTTATTTGAATATTTTCAAATTAAAGTTCCATGAAGTTAATTTCAAACAATCCCCTTAGAACTATATAAAGTATTTTTGGCTTAGGATTATAATTATGGGTTCTATTGTTGTCCGCATGGGGTAGCTCAAGTGGCAATGGTTGTAGAAATGAAGTCTCACCGAACCGGAGATTTTGGGTTCAATCTTTGTACTACCCTCCCCAGAAATAATGGACATGTAAAAACTCAAAAATGAGAGGGTCCTACCTAAGCATACAAAAAAAAAAAATATGGGTTCTATTGTTGTGATTTTCATAACATGAATGTCTCTTGGGGTTTGTATCACAGATGGCGTAGAAACACAAGGTCCTTGTGTGCTTAAAATGATGTAAGCCTTACCCTGCGTATACCCACTGTATGCATATAAAATGAATGTCGTATACACGTCCCAAGAATTTTAATGTTCCTGTTTAAATAAACCTTTGAAGTGACCAAGGTTTAACTAGTGGAAATATAATATCTGATGAAAGCCCACTTTATCAAAGTCCAATTCTTTAAGCGGAAATATTTCATGTAACTATCACAAGTTTAGGCTTTAATAAACCTTTGAGCGGAACCTTCATAATATTTGGCTAATTCTTATTAACCATGAATATTTACCATATCATGGATTTAGACTTTAGTTAAAACCCAACTTAAACTATAATACCTTAACCCCACTTATTTCTATTATAATTCCCACATAATAGAAATATTTCATAAACCACACTTAAACCTTACCTTTTCGCTATTCCACAAACCTTTACACATATATCGATGCTCTTTTTACCGCATTCAACCTCTCTCGTCGATCTCCTTCCTTAATCTGACGGTTATTGCGTCACCCGATTGCCAAATAGCTTGGCCGATCTCCACCATTGATTTTCCTTGTCAAATCCAACGGCTATCGTGCAATCTCACGCAGATACTTGCACAACTGATATTAGATCGAGATTGTGTGAAAAAAGTGGTTTTCCTTTTCCATTGTGTGCTACATGTCAACCGCTAAGGTTGATCACGTGAATTTTCCAAATACCATTTACGACTTTTTCAACGTGTAAGATATTGCTTATCCCTTGCGAATACTACCTCGCGTCCATTAACATGTGGCTTCATCTGATCTGTCCATTTCTTGACTTTATTCTGCACGACTTAACCCTAACCGTCTATCTCCCTCACTCTCATTCGTTGATCTGATTGATCCAACAACTCCCGTTCTTTGTTGTTTAATTCTTTCTACGTCTCACTATGTAATAAACTTCTCACTTCTTTGTCTCTGTGTTTGTTCTCGCCTTACGGTATTCACTTGTTCTGATCCCAATCTTCAGCTCCGTTACTTCACTCCTCCATACCTTTACACTTCCTTCGTAAATCCTTGGGTTTTAGGAAACCTTACAGCTCTACCTTCGCTAGAACCATTAAGGATATTCTCCAATACCATTTGTGTGTAAACACCTAACACTCATGTCAGCACTTCCTCTCTCTTGGATTCTTTCCGAATTCCATGCACACTTATGTTATGAAAATTCTCTGACTCACACACAATTTCATTCGATTACTCAATTGAAACTTGCACAATTCAGAATTAACTATGTGTGTATATATAAATAAATAATTACATAATGAGCCTCTCTCTCTCTCTATGGAATGATTTTCTTATGAGTTATATTTTCCTTTCCTTCTCGTATGCTTACAATCAAACCCTATCTAACTCTCAAACTACTAACTCCTAGCTAGCTAACCCTCTTCTATGCCTTTTAGGCATACATTTATACAAAAGGTTTTGTAACCCATTTCCTGGTTTAGATTCTTAATTGACTCACTAAGTCCTAGAATCTCTCAATCATCCCTTTAGGATCTCAATAACTTAACTAAATCCTAAGGATTCTCTTTAATCCCCAAAAGCATGAAACCAATTCCTAATATAGGATTTACAATATTTCAAAATCTCTCAATCCTCACTAATCACTCATCATCAATCATGTTCTCCTATATTCGAGAACATCTACGAATATACCTCATAATACTTAATTAATCCTTATTCTAGTTTCTCTCATTAAAATCACTCAAAACCTTAATAATTACGTTAATTTGATACTCAGGAAACAACTTCCTTGAGAACACACAACCTCGTATGTCTACCAAAATATGATGAAATTTCTGAGTTGAATGCTCCTGCATTAGACTCTGAAGGTTGAAAACATTCATGATCTCTTGATCATGTGTTCTCATAAGTTGATAGAAAACCTCCAGGGTCCGAAAATTTAGTTTGTAGTTGTTTGAATGATTTGTTCCTTTGATGTTGTTGTATGTTTTTGTCTTTTGTTTCACCTTCCTCTCCTTGTCAATCATTTTCTGCTATCAATCTCCTCCATCTGGACTGCTCCATCATTAACTGCCATAATTCTTCAATCTCCATCTCCAGCACATCCTTGAGTTGGTACATACTGTGCCATTTGTTGTTGTACTCTATCCACTTATCTACAACCTGTTGTTTACTATCCTTTCTTTGAAGTTGTTGGATTTTAACATGTTATCAGACTGACAGGGCTGGGAAATATGTTCATTGAGTGAAGGATTTGCCTGGTGTGCCTAAAGAAAAATCATCATGTGGTTTGGGGGAAACATTGCGTCGATCCCCCTGTGAGACTTCCCACATTTTATCATGGACGACCGTCATGAATCTGTGTTGGATAATCGTATCAACTGTCGCGAATCTGTGTTGGCTAATCATGCCGACCGTGAAACAAAAAAGGCGTTGTGTCTTGGCGATGGCTACTAAGAGAAGGTTGTGTGGAGGCCAAGGTCTACTAAGAGAATGTTGTGATGATCCTCTACATGGTTCCTCACAGGACTATTGCAAAAAGCACGAAGTGTGGTGGATACTTGCCCAAAGGCCACATGGAGAGGGCGCGTAGACTGCAAGGGATCAACCAGTGCTAGAGGCTCTTGAAAATACCATAAATCAAACTCACGGAGATGAGAAATTTCTATCTTTGACATAGATCTGGGGTAGATCTAACAGATATATATATATATATAATATATATAATATATATATAATATATATATATATATATACCTGTCAATTTTTTTAATCGCCAAGATGAATAATCAAATGATTGAAGCATACTTGAATGAGCATAACAAGATCGATGGCTCCGATTATACAAATTGGAAATTCAAGATGCAGACTCTGCTAGAAGTGCAGAGTGCTTAGATGATTGCAAGTGGGGATGAGTACAAGCTAGCAGCTAGATCAACACCAATCCCAAATTGGGAGAAGTGAGAAGGTAAAGCAAGGACGATGTTGAAGATGTCAGTGAAAGAATCCATCATACCACATATCAGAGAATATAAATCAACAAGCGAAATCTGCAGAATTTTGAAGGATTTGTATGAGATCAGGAATACAAATCGTCTTATGTTCCTGACGAGAAAGATATTATCCCTGAAGATGGAGGAAAATGAAATAGTTGCTTCCTTCATAGCGAGGGCCAATGATCTAAAGAACAAATTGGCAGACATTAGTGATACAGTTGCAGATACAGATTTAGTAACCATTACCATGGATGGTGTGACCGATGACTACCAAATGTTTATCACTTGCATAAATGCGAGACAAAAAATCCCAAAGCTTGAAGAACTGACAGGAATATTAATGCAAGAAGAAGAAAGAGGATTGACTCTAAAGCCCGGAGTGCATATCTTGCGTTGATGTTTAAAAAGAACTTCTTCAAAGGAAAAGGAAATTTGCAACAAAAAAACGAAGGAAACTCAAAGAAAAGACCAAATCAGACTCAAGGTATGCATCCAAATAGAAACAACTCTTAAATTAAATTTTTTAATTGTGGAAAACTTGGTCATATAGCTAAGGAGTGCAGTAAGAAGAAATATCATGAACAACAATAGAAGAAGAAAAGGCATGCATGTCATCTCGCAAATGATAATCATGAGCTGAACTTCAGATTGTTCATGGGAGACTTTGATGAGAATGTTGATGCAAACATCTGGTACATAGATTCGGGAGCATCAACACATATTATGTGGAACAAGCAATGGCTCAAAGATTTTAAAGAAATCAACGGTGGAGCACAAAAGTACGTAGGTGATGATAGAAGTCATTAGATCAAAGCGTGTGAATTTTTTTTGTCATTTTACCTAATGGTACTATAAGACAAATTCATAATGTCACGTATGTGCCTAGTGTAACAAAGAACTTGATTTTTGTATCCATGATTACAGATCAAGATCTTAAAGTTGAATTTTTAAAATATAATTGTTATATTAAAGATTTGTTAGATGGCATGAATATTATTGCTATAGGAATTCGTATAGGAGGTCTGTACAAATTGGATGTAAGACCAACACTAGTTCAAGCTTTGACAATAGTGAGTTCGACTACAGAAGAGTTGTGGCATCAAAGATTTGGTCATATCAACTACAATGATTTGTTTTTACTTCAAAAAGAGGAAATGGTAAGAGATCTTCTAATGTTAAAACATGTGCATAATGATTGTGATGCACTTACATTAGGAAAGATGCATAGAGGGGAATTCCCTATTCAAGTAGGGAAGAAACATAGAGACATACTTGAATTAGTGCACACAGATCTTTGTGGACCCATGCAAACAAAGTCATTAGGAGGTGCACTGTATTTTTTACTATTTATTGATGACTCCACAAAGTTTTCTTGGGTAAATTGTTTGAGTAAGAAAAGTCACACATTTGAGTACTTTAAGCAGTTCAGAAACATGATTGAAAAGAAAACAGGGAAGCATATAAAAATTTGTTGCTCTGATCAAGGGGTAGAATATAGGAAGGATGAATGTATCAAGTATTCTAAAGACCATGTGATATTACAGCAATTCACAGTACCCCATACTCCTCAGTAAAATGGAGTAACGGAAAGAAAAAATAGAGCATTGGTGGAATGTGCTAGGAGCACGTTGAAAGGTAAGGATCTTTCGAATGGTTTTTGGGTTGAAGCTTTGAATACTGTAGTTTACTTGAAAAATAGGAGTCGTACAAAGAGACTTGAGCTTAAAACTCCTTATGAACATTATATGGATTTAAAGTTGCACTAAAACATTTATGAGTGTTTGGGTCTAAAGCATTTGCCCATATTCCAAAGGAAGACAGAAGAAAACTAGATTCAAAAGACATCAAATCTACCTTTATAGGGTATTGTTCCCAATTTAATGTTTATAGATTATTTAACCCCACTACTCACTAGATTTTTGTTAGTAGAGATCTCATATTCGATGAGTAGGATCATGAAGAATCTAATAAGTGCAATAAGGAATGGGACATTTTGTTCTCGGTGGAAGAAGGATGTGATGAATTAGGTAGCGGAAATGAGCTATAGCAACAGTAATAGCAATAGCAGAAGAAAAACAATATGATGTAGCTATCAATCCAATTCCAAAAAATGATGATTAGGTGAGGTTTGAAGCTACCCCACCACTCAAGAGATTAGGTAGGAAAGCACAGTTTCCAGCAAGATATAGGGAAAATGCTTTCATAACTAGTATGATGAATGTAGTTGAACCTTCTAGTTATAAGGAAGCAAATGAATGTAGTGAATGGAAAACAACTATGGAACAAGAATATGAATCTATAATCCAGAACAACACTTGGGAGCTGGTTGAACTTCCTAAAGCGAAACAAACCATAGGTTGAAAATGGTATTATAAACCAAAGATTAATGCAGATGGAACCATAGATAAATTAAAAGTTAGATTGGTAGCAAAGGGGTATTCACAAAAACAAGGCATTGACTATGAAGAAACCTTTTCCCTTGTAGCTAAACTAAATACCATCAGAATATTGATTGCTTTAGCTACTAAGAAACATTGAATGATTCAACAACTAGATGTAAAATTTGCATTTTCAAATGGAGAACTGAAAGGGGAGGTTTATTTAGAGCAGCTTGAGGGGTTTGTTCAGAAAGGGAAAGAACATTTAGTCTGTAGATTAAAGGAAGCTCTATATGGACTAAAGAAAGCACCCAGGTCATGTTATGAAAAGATTGATTCATTTTTTTTGCAGCATGGCTAAAACAGAAGTAAAAATGACCCTAATTTGTATACCATGAAAGATAAATAGGGGTGCATAGTGCTTATTTCTTTGTATGTAAATGATTTAATTATTAAAAGTGATGCTATTGCTCTAATCACAGAAATCAAGCAACAAATGTCACATGTTTTCAAAATGAAAGACCTTAGTGAATTAAGACACTGTTTAGGTCTTGAGATTTGGAGAGATTCAGGACAAACTTTTCTGTCCTAGGGTAAGTATGTCAAATGTCTACTGGAAAGATTCAGAATGGATCAGTGTAAGGCTGTAGCAGCACCATTACAACAGAACATTAAACTTCAAAGTTAGGATGGTTGTAAGGAGGCAGATGTGACACTTTATAGATAGCTGGTTGGGAGCCTAATCTACCTGACCACTACTAGACCAGAGTTGGCTTATGCAGTCAGTGTGCTAAGTCAACACATGTCGAAGCCACTTCAAAGTCATTGGAATGCAACAAAATGTGTTTTGAGGTATCTACAAGGTGCTATAGACTATGGTATTATTTATACTAATTCCTCTGATGTTAGATCGACGGGATTCATAGATTCAGATTGGGATGGAAATGTAGACGACCACAGATCCATAACAGGGTATGCATTCAACATTGGATCTGGGGTGATTACATGGAGCAGTAAGAAACAAAACATAGTTTCCATGTCTTTAGTGGAAGAAGAGTATCAAGCCATGTGTGCAGTGACATGTGAGGCAGTTTGGCTGCGGAGACTTCTCCAGGATGTTGGGGAAGAACAGAAAGATGCAACAATAATCAAATGTGACAATCAGAGTTCAACCGAACTTGCTAATAATTTGGTGTTTCACAAGAACATCAAACACATTGATACAAAATTCCACTTTGTTAGGGAGAAAGTAAAATAAAAAAAAAATCCATCTTGTATATTGTAATACATGTGATAATGTTGCAAACATTTTCACTAAGACTCTTGGGAAAGTTAAGTTTGAAATGTTTAGGGAGATTTTAGGGATATTTGTGAGCCCCTTTTCCATTAAGGGGGAGTGTTAGAGATAATGGAGAATATCTGAGAATAGTGAATTGGTTCATGGTACCTCAGGATAGGAATTATTTTCTATTTCTTAGGGTATGGTTCTAACTTCCCTAAAACCGCCAGACTCTCCTAGTTCAGACTCTCTGTCGTAGAGCTGACCAGTGGGTGTTTTTTTGTTAACTCAAACAACACTTTTTAACATTTTGGAAGGGAAATAAGTTAGACATATTGGTGAGTAGCTCTCTATATCATTAAAAATAGGGGTACATTTTATGAGGATTTCAACCAACACATAGAAGTCATGAATGCTTAAAACCAACTCTGGTGTGATGTATTTAGGTGTGACGACCTAGTAGAGCAACCATGATGTTCGAGAAACCTTGGGCTCAAAAAGATTTGTCTCTATTTCTCAACCTGATCCTTGGGAGCAAAGAAAAATATGCCTACAAATTGAATAGTTCCGTACTATATCTGCAGTTCTGAGCAATTTTATATCTACAGTTCCGAGCAATTTTCTATATTTGGACTATCCCTTCCCTATGATGTTACGTGTTACATTGTCCCTGCCTTTTCCTGTTACGTACTACAAAATTTAATTAGAGTGTACAATGTATTCTAATCTCTCGGTAAGTTTTTGGCCGGGCTATTGTACAATTATTTCTTTCCCATAGAATAGAGAAAATTATTAACATGGTTTTCCACCCATTTTCATGTTGTACAACTTTGATGTGGCTTCATTGCTTTGTGCCTGCAACATTTGGCTGCGTAGGAGTTCAACAATGGATTCACTTTTTCTAGAAACGTATTCACTTTTCTAATTCTATGTAAATTGAAATAAAGTGATTTAGAGTACCGTGGAAGAAAGCTAGGATTATATGTCTACAATATTATGTCTGCAATATTATTAAGCTTGAGGGAAAAACATTATCCGCATTTGAACTATACTCCCCTACTGCTCTTGTACTCTCTGCAAAATAAAGGTCACCTCTCTCCATCCCACTTCATTCCATATGGAAAAAAATCCTCTCGATAGAAAGTGTTTGCGGATAATTCCCCAAGATTGGTTTATCATCATTGAGTATACAAGTCAACCAATGTTCATGGATAATTAGCGAATGTTGGTTTATCATCACTATGTTTACAATTAAACCAGTAACTGTAACTTTATATTTAGGCCGATAGGCCTTCCTATGCATCAACTTTTTCGTCAACACTTTTACTTTGATCCGTTTGATCAGATGAGACACTTTCAACCATTGATCTGAACCAGAAAACGAAACAACAGAAAATCAAGAAAGCATGGAAAGTCAAGAAAGCACAAAAGTTCACAAGAAACAAAATAAAACAAGCATGAAAAAGCTCATAAAAAGCAAGAATTGGAAGAAAAAACTCAGGAAAAACGAAGATTTTAAAGAGAAAAAAAAAAGCAAAAGCTAATGAGCTTGCTTGTGCACAGCTCATACAACCCCTACAATTTCTTGTATGGGTTCAATGCATTCTGAAAGGCCTTAGCGAGTATGCATCTATGTCTTTAGATGTTCATGAATCTATCATAATGGCGTTCTTCATCCATTCTGTGCAGCGGTATTTATTTGGCCAAGCGATACAATAGGTGGTTGTTGCTCAAGGTCCTTCAAGACTGCCAAACGACACTGTCAAACTATTTCGGTCAAATTGTTACTGTACCTTGGACTTCCACTGGTTAATGATCAACTAGATCGTTGGGTGGAGAAGTTCAATGGTTGATGATCACTTCCATCTACGCCTGGTGTTCCTATGATGAATTATCTCAAGACTATGAAGTTTTCAGAAGGCTGTGCCAATCTATGGGGCTCCCAACACCAAGAGGTTTCCTGAGATGAATCCTCAATAACACTCACATTAGACAGATCATCTGGTAACACACCTCTCCTCCCTTTTCATGTCTGAAAATGAACATGCCTTTAAATTCATTTATTTTAATCTAAAACTATGTGATACGTTGTCTGTTTTTGTTGACAGGTAGTGGGTTCAAGTCTAAGGAAGCTTACATGTATGGTTTTTTCAATGTTGCTGTTAAACTTCAGGGCAGTTACACTGCAGGAATCATCACTTCATTCTATGTAACTCTCTCGATTTTGTTGAATTTTTTTTATTTTTTTTTATAATAAAATTGTGTAGATGGAGACATTGTATTAAATTAAAATCCGCTCTTAGATTGTTGGTTGTAAAGCAATGAGTATAATGAAAATTCGTAGAGGCTCAATTGTTTTACTATTCTAAAGGACACAGGGTTTTTCGGAGGTGTAGATTTTCCAAAAAAACATGTAGATACACATAAAATTTACACTGGGTAGCAACTTATTGTTAAGGAATAGTTGTCACAGAAGGAATACCATTTCTCATTAGGACCCCATCTTCCAAGTTTACATTGGCAAGATCATCTGCAGTAGAATTGTTGATTCTCAGTCCATGAAAGAAACTCATAATAAAGAAAGGTTGTTTCTGATTTTTTATTCAATCAAATAATGGTTAGCTACCTACAAACCTTAGGAAAAGATCCATGAACAAGCTCATGGATAATTAGATGCAAATCTTCCAACACCACTAAATATGTGATGTTTTCTTCTTTACCTAGAATAAAGGCTTGAAATAATCTATATATCTCAACTACATTTTTTTGTGTAATTGTCTAACCCCCGACTGTCCTTAATTTCAATTTTTCTATCAAAATTAAGACTAACCCTTTAAAAATAACCCAATAACACCTACTAATCAAAAACAAAAACTCTATAGATTATAGAAACCATCCTATATCATGTTTATGTGGTGGAAGCTCCACCATTATAAAAAACACACAAAATTTTATAGTTATTTTCTACTTTTGTTCAATGCATCACTTGATGAATTAACTGGGTAGAAATTGATTTAGGTGAGGGTGAGTCTAATCTGTGTTGTATAATTATGATTTTTACTCAGCTGTCAAACAACCAAGTTTACCCAGATTGGCATGACAAAATAGACATAGAGTTCCTAGGAACAATCCCTGGGGAGCCTTACGCACTCCAGACCAACGTCTATGGAAACGGGACAGGAGACGGGAGCCATATCATAGGTAGGGAACAGCAATTCCATCTCTGGTTCGACCCTACTGAAGACTTTCATAACTACACAATTCTTTGGACACCTCGTCAAATCCTGTATGTATAGATTTTTTTGGTTTAATGTTTACAATGTGAGATGTATTCTGTATTACGATGTAAGTTGTATGCTGATGTAAATGTAAGTGTTTTTATGACTATTCGTATTTACTAACAATGTTTATCACTATTCTCATTAATGCAAGGATTACACCATACCCCCATTTCTGATTATTTTCATCATTTTCTTGATTTGATAATGACAATGAAATTACCATCATTTTCTTTTGATTTGATAATGACATATGATGAAATTACCATCATTTTCTTGACTTGATAATGACAGATCATGCAATTACCGTGTTCCTACTGTCTGGTATTGCAGGTTCATGGTGGACAGTATTCCCATTAGAACATTTCCTAGGTTGAAGAGCCTGGGAGCGATTTACCTTTCCCAACCAATGTCAGTTTATGCAACTATATGAGATGCTTCTTCATGGACAACAGATGGGGGAAGATACAAATCCAATTACAGTTACCATCCATTCCTCGCCACATACAAAAACTTCATCACCGTGTCTTGCCCTCCAGTATTGAAGGACAAACTTTACAATCTGGATAATCAATATTGTTCGCAAGATAGAGTTTTGGAGTGTAATTCCCCTCCTGAGCTCAACCAATACCAGCTTCAAGCTCTGGATGTTGTACAAAAGAATTACATGGTCTACGATTACTGCCAAGATTTTAGGCGATATCCCAAGGGCTCGATGCCTGAATGTTCTGCAGTGCCCACTTCTTCCATTACCTCTGCTATTTCCAAGCGTTCAATAAACCTCCCTTGAGTGAGAAAGCAGGAATTAGATGCATGTTTTTGATATGAATTATCTATTAATAAATTGAAACGGGGAGTGCAATCATGTATTTCATAAATTATACATAATGATTAACAGTTTCAATGCCAGATGAGTACAAAATAAGCTATTTTATGTGCTCTTTCATCTTATCCTACAAGGATTCTCAATGTTGATAACCAATCAAGAAGAAAAAAAATTCTATTCAGATATTTAAGAACAATTTTCTCAAATTTATACCTTTTCACAATTATGCTTCCCAAAAATAGTAAAGTGGGTTGTCTTACAGCAAGTGAAATACAAACATTTTTTACATTTCAACAAATGAACCTTGATAACTAACTGTCCTGTTAGTCTAATTTTAACTCATGGCCTACTGGCATCGATTTTGGTACTTAAGTCAAATCAATGTGTGTTTTTTAAATTCATCCTATAATTTGTGTTTTTAAAATTCATCATAGATTTTAATAGATTTGTTTTATTTAGAGAAGCTAGAGACTATAGATCAGCCGTTATGGATGTGTGTTTTATATTGTTACTTCTTTTTATGTTGTCATGGGACAGGTAATTAAAACACTGTTATCTTTTGTCTTTTCTATTCATAAGGCATGCTTTCCTGCATAGTATCTTAATCGTTATACTGCAACTCTTATTTGGAGTGGAGTAAGGATTATGCTTGTCCCAAGCAAGTCTAAGCCTTTCAACCTTTTCTGCTTATTTGCTTATATCAAACATTTATGTAGGGCTTCAACCAATTAACATTTCATTGAGTATGTATTTACAAATCAATGATTTTGGGATCAAATCCCACAAAGCAATTCTATACCTGCTCTTCAAATTCCTTCAAGCTTTTAAAAGTAAAACCAATGAATTATCAATATAGTTTACCATAATAGAAAACAATTAGAAAGCCTTTAGCCAGCTCAAATTGCTCATCTGTTAGGCTTGAACCAACATCTCTTCTAGAAAAATTCAACAATTCCAATTTAATAATCCTATCAGCCTCTCTTTATACCTTTTGGGATAATTGCTAGTTAACTCACTCTGTTGAATTGTGGTAGATGTGCATGTGGGTTCTCATAACTTAGAGATACATCATCATAATATCGGCCATGCTTTATGTTGTAATTGGTGTTTAAATAAATTAAACAATATTAAATGATTCATTTATTTACTTTTTAATTGTGACAATAAAAAGGCCATACATGTCACTCACCTCGCCAGATATTAGGTTTCAGATACATGTATTACACGTATCTCTCATCACCACATCGTGGATAGTAAAAAGGGGCAAGATCATGTTTGTTCATGTTGTTGTTATCATGTGGTGGTAAGTATGTTCTTCTAGTGCAACTTTGTCACAAACATGGCATGATCCATAGGGAATTTATGCCAAAGAATTTATTGTTTGCGACCAAGAATGGTAATTTTCCTCTTAAGCCCATTTATTTTAGATTATATGTATTCTTAAGGCCATTTATTTTAGATTATATGTATTCTTCACATCCGGTCAATCAAGACTCCATTCTTGTATTAGACTCTATGTATTCTTCAAACCTCCTTAGTCAAGACTCCATTTTTGTACATGACATTTCTGGTAAAATTTTGAGCAGATACCTACTGTAGTTTGTTCTGGTTATGAACCATAACTTTGTAGAAATTTTATGAATTCTCCCTGTTGAAGGTTCTGGTAGAATGATTTTTATTTAGTTAAATTCTAAAAGCTTCTGGTACGTTATTTTTTTATTTCAGACATTCATAATATTTGCAATTTTTGTTTATGCAAGGAGAGAACTCAATCATTTTCTAGCTTTAAAGCATCGATGCTTCAAAGTTCTAATTAGATAATTTTATACTCTTTTTTTCCGTATTATAAGGAATCACTTTTCTGAAGTAGTTGGTAGGCAATACTCTTTGGCACCTAATGTTATGAAGCATAACTATGGACCTGAGATCGATGTGTGGAGTTATGGTGTTATTCTGTATATTTTATTTTGTGGCGTGCAACCATTTTTGGCTTCTTGCAACATACCCTCCACTTGTTACTATGAATGACTAATGACTAGACTCATGGATTGATTCTTTTCTTTTAGAGGAGGTAAGCTAGAAACCAATATTGTACCACATGTCTTCTTGGATTTAAACCTTCGATGTCAAAATATTTTTAATCGATCAAGTTGTTATAAAACATAATAATATAGATCATTTCCAAATTTCGTCTTTAAATGCTATGCTATAGGTTTATGTTTTGTTTGTTTTCTTTTATCGATGCAATATTTTCAATTTAGGTACCGTTGATGTCATTGTGGTGTTTTATGTCCTGGACATTTTATAATTTATTTATGTAACTATTATTGGGAATTCTTAGGCGGTTGTTTGTGTAACAATAGCGACATTTTTTTGTTTCCCTTTAAATGATTCATTTCTATATAAGCGAAATTTTGATGAAATATATCAAGTATCCAATTCTAATTGTTATTATTTGAAAATTTTAATTCTAGTGGAAGAATGGAATAAAATGAACTAATTGTCTTGAGGACGTATGGTATTTTGTCCCCTATGGACAGCTTGTCAAACTATAACTCTAATCAAGATGCTTTGCATGAATGTTGAGCCTTCTATTTATACTTGCTATTTATTCCTAGCCTAAGCAGTGTACCATGTGATTTGTGAGGCAATACTCCATAAATGTACATTCTCCATATTTTACAATTCATAAACGAAATATCCAACTACCTCCAACTAATGAATAAGGTTAGATTCGTCAATGGATTGATCCATGCTCTACACCTTTACTATCTCGCAGGGCACACTCAGTTAACATGTACAACAACAAATCCATACAAGAGTGTGAAGGTGCACTAATGATAGTATATTCAAGATTTGGGAGCTTTATGGTCCTATGTTCTTAGTCTTTTGAAAGTTATGAAAAACTATACGAAACCTTATTGTGAAAGACCCTGTTGGAAAGTTTTTTATTTCAGAAATATCCAAGTTAAAGAGTTTTTTGTCACCAGAGTATTTTGAAATCTACATTGTCAATTTTGTCGCATAGGCATTTGCTGAGACAATAGATGAGCCAAGTCTAACGTTATTACTCTCCAATTTTCATGGTCTTCTTGGGATTGGATTTCAAGAAATTACAGTTAATTTTTTTTTACAGTTTGCTGAGTACCTTCTTCGAGTGCAATCATGAACTTCCCATTTTTCAAGCATTCCACAGCTTCATAATTTCAAAATATAACTAGGGCTTTCAGATGTGTTGGATTTTTCTTCGAAAAAATAATTTATAACAACTTTTCTTGTGTGAAAATTAGGAGGAGCAAGATTATTGTTGTCCATTTAAAATTGAAATTAGCTTTAAATTCCGATGGAGAATGATTTGTTTCCCATCACTGGTAATCTAGTCGATGCTAGTCTTAGCAAGGAACAAAGCATCAACTATATATTTGATAATTTTGTGAAACTTTGCACAAATGACTTGATATGGTGAGCTTTGATTTGTTGATCTCATTTAAATCTGAAGAATTGGGATGATGATGTCATTAATTTCAAACTGGAGTTCAAGAGAGACCAACTTTTCCTTTTATGCAAGGCTTCTGACATATTTTTCCCATTGAACATGTTGGAAAAACTAATTTGGTGGGTTGATTTTTATGTTATTCCTTTTTCTACCTAACCAAAATCCCCTAAAAAGAGGTATATCCCCCCAAAAAAGAGGTATACATATATGATGATTCCCCTTCTCCAGAAATAGAAACTTAAATCCCTAGGATGTTGGGATAGTTGGATGATAGGGATTTTATTTTTTTCAACTTATTTTGTCTTAAAAACCTAAATCTTTAGGATTTTGGGATAGTTTGATGATGGGGATTTTATTTTCCTCGTCTTATTTTCTCTTGAGGAATTGTACAACATTAGAGGATCTTCTAACTGCCTCCCAGGGGACCTAATCATCACTAGTCTGTTGAAAGTCTATACTTCACTGAATAATACTAATTTCCATCTCCCATAACATAAAAAATGATACAACATCCAAAGGGGATTCAAGCCACAATAAACTAGGATATAACTTTCTTTCTTCACAATACAAAAATGAATGCATGATAAATATTGCAGAAATAGTAATGCTTTATGGAAAATATTGTCTACAACAACGTGCTTAAAAAGGAAAAAAAATTGAATCTCTAGGTTGATCCCCATGGAATATGGGTCGATCTCCATATTCCATGAATTATGATTCACAAAAAGTGCTTCCATGCATATCACAATGTCTATAATTTTGTGATTCTAGAAAATTCATAAAACTATAAATATGTAATTGTAGTAGACAATGTAATCCATTACTTTGATCCTTTCAGATGTGGTAGTGAGGCTATTGATAGGTGCAAAGTGTAGCTGATGATATAACGAGGAGATTGTGAAAGGAATGTTTTAACTTGTTGCATTAAAAAAGATATATATATAATATATATATATATATAATATATATATATATTATACCTAACCTTTATGTCCATAAAAAATAATTGCAATTAAGTTTTCTCCATCCTTGTGATGTAAACTCAGAAAATATTCAATGATGGATACATATAAAATTTACGTATAAATAACCTTTTTGTTCTTAATGAACCAAGGAGTGGACATGGGTACATACAAAATTATAAATCTATTTTCAAATTTACTTTAAAAAATATAATCATTACTTTTTTAATATAAGCTTACAATTTCTAAAACTTTTAATGAAAAATATGTTAATGCGTGTGGGTGGTTGTATGTTTAGCACTGTCTACTTGTCTAGGTACATTCCCCACTTGGCAGGGACTTGTTGCTTAGCAATCACTCTTGTTCTTTAACAAGCATACATTTTTTTATAATAAATATTGTGTTGGAAGTAATGCTTCCATGTATTTCATGTGTGTCATGTGATTTACAGATTTTTATTGTGAGTCTTGAGATGTTAATCTAGAAGTTGTTGTTTCCTATGTGTTTGAGTTGTAGTTGTGTCATGTTAGAGTCATAGAATCGACTTCCTTAGGATCTAGATTTGCTGGTAATCTATATTCTATATATGCAAATGTTGTAATCAATAAAATATGAAAGTGTGGTTTTCTTTTGTGTGCAATATCTCGCGTCTCCCTCAGTTTTTCTAATATGGTATCAAAGCAAGCTCAACCCTAACTCTCTCAAGAGAGTGGTTGTTATCATGCATTGTTAGAAATGTTTATACTATGTACATAGAATAGTTGAGTGTGTGAGAATTTTTGTGATCGTGTGTGTGTATATCTATAGATATGTTTGTTTTTTGTAGATCCTTCAAGCATCACCTAATGGTTCTGACTTCTTATGTGAAATTCTATGATGGTATCTACCGAAATATCCTTCGGCGTGACTACATCCAATTTACAGATTTTTCACTGCCTTAATCAGATCTAAATGCTTGACGAATATCATTCTAGTTCTTGTTCCTGTGTGTAGATTTATTCCCTTATATAGATTTGTACGGTGCTACTAATACATTTTGTAGGCATTACAAGTTCCAGTGCCAACCAAGAGACATATAGCTTCACATATGATTAATTGGATTTCGACTATCTTAGTCTTTAAATATACATGGGAAAAATGGGCCATACCCTTACCTCAATTTTACGTACTCGTTTGTCCCTACAATGAGCAATGATTTTCGCTAAGGTGGGTAAATCTTCGAGTGAATCTGCATGAGATAACAAACAAAGTTTTGATTGATTTTTCTATAAGAAGATCGACAAGAAGTAACGGCAACTTAAGCCAACGTCAGTCTGGCAGTTCATTCCAAATTTGAAAAGGAGTCTATTGATCAAATTCCAATGACTTGCATAATTATTTGTTTTTCTCACATTGTCGGGTCAGCCACTCGCTTGGAGCCAATTGTTAAAATTTTAATCCACTTGTTATTGTTGATGAGTAGAGAATATATTTGTATACATATATGTTGACACCTAATCCTTGTGATTGAGTGAACTATTGTAAATAGATAAATAGGAAATATGAACAGTCATCGGGAGATGATTTGAACAGTCTCTCCCTCATGTATATAATGAGGACCTACCTGATGGAATAAAACAGTCAAATTATTTATGCCTTATGGAGTTGCTACCTGGCCTGACATTGTATCAGAGCCAGCTCTTTTTAGCCTTTGTGTCCCTTGTAAGTCCCTGTCTGCTCTCCATATAGCTGAGCAGGTCCTCCATAAAATTAGTTGCTCCTCACATGGTAGCCGCCCCATTGTCCATACTTCCCCTACTGTCCATACTGCTCCACTATCTAGTGTTGTCCATCCTATCTGACTGTTCATAAACGTTTCGAAAAAAGGGGCATTGTATTGACATAAAATAAGCATTGTTCTGTGTGTTAAAGTTTTTGAAATGGCGTATTTTTTTCCTTGTCTCCTGTAGAGGGTGCGTTATTGCACCTGCGCATCCATTTCATGAATTGCTTCACCTGATTATTCTATCCTCCATTGCATACTATGACTGTGCGGATCCCCAACATCTCCCGCTCGTTGTAGGTTCTATCGAGCAGAACCAGGGACTCCCTCCTCAAAATTTAAAGGAAGATCCAGCCCCCTTGGAGTGCAACAGAGATGAAAAACTGACACAAGGTTGTATAGAAGGTTGAAAGCATGTACGCCAGAAAGAAAAAGGAGGTAATACACGCGGAAGTATGTATTGTTCTTGCAGACCCTGGTGACCGCTTATGCCATAGACGTGAGCTTTACCAGGGAGTTATGGTCTACACAGAACCGAGACCTCGTTCTGGTGGTGGCACCACCTGGAAGGGTATTTCTGAATGGTGTTAAAATTTAAACTATGACAGTATATGCCTGTTAGCATTTTTTTTCACATTGCCTTTTATATGATGGACATGGCATATAATGGATTAAAATGTTATATGCGGTGAAGGTTTCTAGGGTAGCGGAATTCTATTCACGCCTTCCAATGGTCAATGGTATATGAATGGCGTAGCAGAATTCTATTCCTATAATGTTTTGTCATATTTTGTCATATTCAACTACCTTTGAAGCCTTACAAAACCTGAAATTACTCTATGACTTACATTCTACACTTGAATTTGTCCAACTCATGATTAAACTCTTCACTCTTGAACTGCAAAATAATGATCCTCTTGCTCTTTCATCTGAAGTAAATTCTATAATGCATGATATCAAATCCACTAAGTTTGAATTGGATATTCCGCTTATTGCTTTTATCAAGGAACTTTACACTACTTACTCCAATCATCTTGGGTCATTGCAAGGAAATGGAAATCTCAAAGATATAACCTTTGACTCTCTTATGAAAAAGTTTGCTGAAAGAGAGAAAGCTTTTGGAAAGAAGACAACCCCTGAATATTTTGAAGAGGCTGTGTGCCTTGTTCATAAAGAAAAGAATCTTGTTCAAGATTCTATAAGAGGAATAGGTGGACGAAGAGGAAGAGGAAGATATTTCAGAGGTAGGGGGGGCAGACATTCTCAAGGAGAAAAGGCAGATTTGCACTACATACACTGCAAAAGAAATGGATCACATGATGCCTCTGCATGCAAGCTACCATGGGACAAAATTGAGAAGAAAAGAAATCAACAGAAAGGTAAAACTGATGATACAAACAAAGGTAAAGCACCTAAATTCGCTCACCATGTTGAGGCGCAATGTAACATTGGAGTAAATGAAGATTTATTTAATG
The DNA here is from genome assembly GCA_000404065.3 of Pinus taeda. NCBI lineage: Eukaryota > Viridiplantae > Streptophyta > Pinopsida > Pinales > Pinaceae > Pinus > Pinus taeda. The sequence goes on from APFE030132858.1 coordinate 144,451, forward strand.
CTTCATTTGCTTCTTGGAAAAATGATTGGTTGCTTGATTGAGGAGAAACCTGTCACATGACTCAAAGAAAGTTTTCTTTTGAAGATTTCACTGACAATGTTGATAGAGCAGTATACTTCACAGATCAATCAAAATCAAGCCATTAGGGCTTGGCACAATTAGGCTTAAACTGCCTGGTCTTCTAGACTTTCTTTTGCATCATGTTCTATATCTCCCACAGCTCAAGAGAAACTTGTTGTCATTGGTCCACATCCGCCAGCGAGGTCACTCCATTCATATGTTTGATAGCAAGCTTGAGGTAAGAAAATCATCTGACCACTCACTTGTCATGAGGGGAATAGAAGAAGAAAGGCTTATCAAGTTGCAAGGAACCTCTGCTCATGCACAACATTTCTCATACAGTTCTCATCATGAAGAAGGTACACTTCCATCAAGCTTATTATGGCATGCTAGATTTGGACATTCGAACTATGACAGTCTTCGCTTGTTGAAGAAAAATGGTGTTGTTGGTTTGCCTACAATTCCTAGGAAACTTAAGAAATGTGATGCTTGCATTCTAGGAAAGCATAGAAAATAATCTTTTCATGATTCACATTCAAGAGAACATAGAAAACTTGAACTCATTCATTCAGATTTATGTGGTCCAATGCCTGTTCCTTCTGCAAATTGAAATAAATATATCATGGCATTTATTGATGACTACACTAGAATGTGTTGGGTTTATTTATTGAAGAACAAATCTGATGTTTTTCAAACATTCAATAATTTTCATAAATGGATTGAAAATGATGCACAATCTCATATTGGGTATATTTGCACTGATAATGGAAAATAATACACATCAAATGAATTTGAAAACTATCTTCACCAACATGGGATCAAATATCAAACAACTGTGCCTTACAATCCCCAATAGAATGGTGTAGCTGAAAGAATGAATAGGGCAATCTTAAATATGGTACGATCCATGCTCTTCTTCAAAAATGTAAAGATAATGTTTTGGGCTGATGTTGTTCTATGTGTTGCATATATAAAGAATAGATGTCCATCTAATTCTATTAGAAACAAGACTCCATATGAAATGTGGTAAGGACATGTTCCTTCGGTAAAGCATCTCAGGGTCTTTGGTCCACTAGTTATTCCTTGATACCAAAGGTACATAGAAATAAAATTGGTGCTAGAAGTCGTAGGTGTATCTTTTTGGGATATTCAAACACCTCCAAAGCATACCGCCTCTATGCTGAAGTAAATAAGAAATTTGTTGTATCTAGAAATGTAATTTTCCTTGAATCATCCAAACCTGACAATGTTGTTGAGCGGCAACTTGATCACTTGGATAGATTCACAAAAGAAAAATCATTCCAAGAATTTGATAATCAGATTCCACATCTTGAACGGGGGATTCCTAAACTAGATCAACATGTGCAATCTTCTTCTGAAGAACACTCTCCCCTGCATGAAACTCCAACAATGGATGATGCTTTAAGTGATGTGATTGATAGAATTGGGAGACTCAATATTGATTCAGTACCAACTCAATCAATGGAGTAGCCTAGACCATCTAAAAAAGGTCCCACAAAGTGGGTGACAAAGACACTTGAAAGTGTTCATCCTAATGAAGCTGGAAAGACAGGAACCATAAATTCAAACCGCAAAAATGGAGGTGATGTAGATGACTCTAATGCACCTGTTGATATGGACGTTTCTTATGATTGTGAATTAAACTTGTCTACAAATTTTGAACCAACTTCCTTCAAAGAAGTTGCTTCTCATGATGAATGGAAAGAAGCAATGCAAAAGGAGCATGATGCCCTCATAAAGAATGGCACTTGGAAGTTTGTTGATCCTCCATTAGGAACCAAACCAATTGGCTGCAAGTTGGTCTACAAGAACAAGTATAAAGCTGATGGCTCACTTGACAAGCACAAAGCTAGGCTAGTGGCGAAAGGTTTTGCACAAAAATAAGGGGTCAATTATGAGGAGACTTTTGCCCCCACAGCAAAATGGGCTACCACCACGACACTCTTTGCACTAGCAGCTCAAAACGGTTGGAAATTCCATCAAATGGATGTAAAAACTGCTTTCTTGAATGCAGATCTAAAAGAGAATTCTTTTAATATCCCAGCCTGAAGGATTTGCTATGAAAGGACATGAACATAAAGTATGCAAACTTGTGAAGTCCTTTTATGGCCTCAAACAAGCACCGTGAGCCTGATGAAAAACTAATTGAGCATCTTCTAAAACTCAATTTCAAACATTTTGATCTTGATGATGCAACTTTATTTGTCAAGAAAGTTGGAAAAACAGTTGTATATCTTGTGGCATATGTAGATGATCTTTTCATGACAGGGAACAATGAAAGCTACATTGCATCCATAAAGAAGGAATTGGGGAAAAGTTTTGAAATGACTGATTTGGGCTATGTTCATTACTATCTTGGTATTGAAGTAACCCAACATCCAAAGTCCATATTTCCTTCTCAAAAAAATACATTGGAGATCTGTTGAACAGGTTTAGCATGATAAAGTGCAATCCTCTTTCTACTCTAATGGAACAAAACTTAAAGATCACATCTATTGAAGGAAAAGAATTTAAGGATGCAACAAAGTATAGACAGCTGGTAGGAAGTCTCAACTGCCTAACTACTACCAGACCAGACATTTCGTTTTTTGTTGGAATCCTCTCCAGGTAAATGGAAAAGCCTTGTGAGGGACATTGGTCTGCTACAAAAAGAGTTCTAAGGTACATGAAGGGAATTCAAGACTTTGGAATCAAGTATACACAGGTGGACGACTTCAGTTTGATTGGATAATCTGATTCAGGCTTCGATGGAGACAAAGAAACTGGGGTATAAACTTCAGGATATGCTATGAGTCTTGGATTAGGAGTTGTCTCCAAGAGATCACGCAAACAATCAGTTCCAACAAATTCCACAACAGAAGAAGAATATGTGGCAGTAGCTGAAGCAACAAAAGAAGTTGTGTGGCTTAGGAAAATTCTTGAAGATTTGCTGGTAAAACAAGTATAATCAACTCCACTCATGATTGACAATACCTCTGCAACAAAGTTGGCCAATAACCCAAAGTTCCATGATTAAATGAAGCACATCAATACTAAATATCATCTGATTTGACATCATGTTAAGGCCAAAACAATCCATCTCCGTCATTGTTCCACAAATGAGAAAATTGCAGACATCTTCACCAAAGCACTTGGAAGGGAAAAGCTTGAACGATTCCGAATGATGCTTGGACTCACCAACATCCCTTCAGATTAAGGGGGGAATGTTGACACCTAATCCTTGTGATTGGGTGAATTATTGTAAATAGATAAATAGGAAATATGAACAGTCATCGAGAGATGAACTCAATTGTCTCTCCCTCATGTATATAATGAGGACCTACCTTATGGAATAAAACAGTCAAATTATTTCTGCCTTATGGAGTTATTGCCTAGCCTAACAATATAATGTACGATTAGCGCATATTATTATTTTTCATATATTATAATGAAGTTGTATTTTTCATATGTAGAATCATAAAGAATAAGCCAATTATTGAATACACTAATGTGACCTATCTTGCTCAGAGAACATTATTTACAAATTGGTCCTAATAAACTCAAGGTGGTGTGACGGGTGTGACTCCTCATGCTCTAGGAGTGCTAGTATAGATTATTCTATATGAGTTCATGTTGTAGAATTATCTTTTGAAGATATTTTGTACCCAGACCACTATCCTAGATAACTGGAGAATATTGGCACGAGTCACAGATTCTTCAGATGGTGAAATTTCCATAGGATGTTTTAGTATGGATATTGTCCTTAGGGAGCCTTGTAACCTTATAGGCAACCCCTAGATGAGTAGGGATCAATGCCTAGGACATCTATTCAAAAAAATAACACATTTAGCTTGGTGCCCCATTATGATAATTCAGAAGACTGGTCTATAGGTAATGTTAAAGAAATTGTCTTAGGTGAAGACACTTTTGAAGTTGGCCTCACTGAAAATGAAACTGATTTGAAGTTGTACCAAAATGATGGAAAGAAATAATGAAAAGTCCAAAATAAAAGGCTACTTGTCAGAAAATATTTTGTCTCAAACTTTAGAGAAAAATATGAAAGATTGAAAAATGAACTTACAGAAAAGAGGAGCACATATTAAGGTTATTTAGTTTAACATTATAGGTACTATAACTTCATTAAATATGTATGGTAAAAATAAACAACAACTTCATTACTCTTTTCAAAAGACTACTTGGAATCACCTTGAAAAGCTTTATTATTCTCCAAGAAATCATGAAAACATTACAAAGAAAATTCTTGTCTTCTGAAGCCAAAAATCAAAACCCCAAATGGTTCTCCCGAGGTTCTTTTATAGTTACATTACATTGGCGACAAAACTACTAAACTACTTAAACAACTACTTTAATCATATTTTTTCCTTTTGAGGACTTGAACTTTTACAAAACCGAGAACCAATATTGTGTGACTCTTACAAATACAATATTAAAAATTGATAAAATAAAGCGATGTTCATATCTTTCACTGCATGACTTGTGGTTCTTGTGTAGTTGTGCTTGTTAAATGTCCAACTTCTGTTGCTTCTACTGTTCGATACATCCATGCACTTCATTTCTTCCATACAATGATATTTGTACTTGGGACTTTAATGAACCTTGTATGGGTCACTTTGAAATTAGTGATTTTGCTATAAGATGGCTTTTCTATAAAAAAATATTTGACCATCCAAAATAGTTGAAAATCTTTGTGAAGATAGTTGATGATGGTTGCTCCTTTGAGAACTATTTTTTTCTCATCAGCGAATCATTTTTTTCTTTTAGCCTCTACCAACAAAGTTTCATAAGTATCCCATGGAAGAAGAATTCCCTGTTGGTCCCAGTAGAAGGGCAATCCTTTCCTCAACCTTTTATCAAAATTTGTATTAAATTTCGGAATTGATTCTTTGATATCACCAAGTTTTGCCTCTATTACTTTTTTGTATAATTTTTTCTGCACAATCTTATTGATTTCCAGCACTAGATCTATTCTGTCTTCCACCTACATATTTCTTAAATCTTAAGAAGACTTAGAATTAAGAAAATCAATCATCTTCTTTGCCAACTAAGCATGTTGTTGGATTTTCCCTTTATGAGAGGCAATGATGCTTCCCAGGTCCCTGATAATCATTTTTTCGTATGCCATTATCGACAGACTTTCCCGAATAGCTTTCACTTGTTGAATAATATCACTGAAAATTATCTTTGTGGCGTGTATAAGTGACATATTTCCTTTTACCTTTTCCATCAGTTCTTTAATTTCACTGCAGGCTATCTAATAATCCTTCTGATATTTTGATGCATTATCCTTTCACATAGTCAGTTGTTTCTCTTTAATCCACATGAGTTCCTCTATGTCCTTTAAGTCCTTTTGTAACTTTTTCATTTCATCCTCTGAAATATTTAACTTTGTCATAACCCTAGTCAATTTGTCAGCTGAATCCTGTGAATCTCTCTATACTAAGATGGTGCAAACATGAGAATCCAGCTTCTATTGTAATCTAACATTCATTTCTTTTAAGGTAGACACTTCATTATTTCTTTCCAGCAGCTCTTTGGTCAAAATTTTCTTTTCCTTCTCCAATTGCGCCACCTCTATGGGCATGACATGCTCTACACCTCGCAATTTAAGCTTCTTCCTAAGCATCTAGATTTTTGTTTATGCTCCTTGTAGAAGCTTATGTATAGTAGACCTATCTTCAAGATTAATACCAATTTTGACAATCAACTTTTTCAATTCTTCATTCTCAGTAAACAAGGATATGGAATTTTCTTTTTCCAACATTAATTGATTCACAACATTTCCCAATAAAGCTTTAGTCTTATTTGCTACTAGGGGTGCCTTATTCAAATCACTGTAAATTAATTCTCCATTTTTCCTATGTAAGTTAATTTTATCAAGCAATGGAATCTCCCTTGCATCCATAGTTAGATTTACAGTTTTAAAACCCGCTCATCGAAACAGTGAAATCAGATGCATGAGAAAAAGATAATTTAAGTTGGTTTATTACTAAATCCATGGGTGATAATAATCTAATATGATACTAAAAAATTGACTGAGATTCAAACTTAGGCACAACATTTTCTTTGATTTTCTTGTTCTTCTCTTCAATTTTACTATACATCTCTTTTAGAATTGAAATAGAGCTTCGTGAGGATTCTTCCAAGATAGGGAAAGAAGGTGTGCATGTCACTTCTCCCAATTGCAACTGAAAACTAGACACATTAGATGAACTTCTAACCAAAGGCTCAAGCTCCTATTTTTCATGTTGTTTTGGCTTCTTAGAGTTGTGACTAGTTTCCTCATCTAAATTAATTATTTCTTTTACTGCCCTCTTCAAGCCTTTTTCAATGGGATGAGGAGTTTCAATTTCCATTACTCTTCCTATTTTAGATTTACCACCATTTTCCAATTTCTCAATATTTCTTCTGGACTCATAGTGGTAGGGAGCATAAGGGTTCTCTACCCTTCTTTTTGAAATGGTACGGTGAGGATCATAAGGCCATTTTTCCCCTTGTTGGAGTTGTATATCCTGATGTATTCTCTCAACTTCATCCATAGCCTGTCTATTATTTCTAATGGAAGTCCCAACAATCTTGGGAAGCTTGAATAAATGACCTTCCATTGCTAGTACAAAATGAACTTGATCGACATTTAGACTTTCCCTAATGAAGTCCAGAGCAAACAATCTCATTAGCCCAAAGGGAGGAAGCCTTTAAGGGGAAAAGAATGCTCAATACAATCTAATCTCAACATGATATTCAAATGGAAACCAACATCCAACTTTGATATCTTTGCTAAGTTGTAAGAAGCTTTGACCATTTGGTAGGAGACATGATGGCACAACTATTTATGATGGAATAAATGATTGACATGAAAGATGCAGTGAAATATTCAAAGCCTTCATAATTTGGGAGCGTTCTCATGGTACCAGTCTAGTTTATTACTAATTTAGACCTAAATGCATGAATTTTTCCACATGAACATAAAGGAATAAATAAAAAACCAATGATGGAAACCTAAAGGAACCAGTGAGATTTAAATATGACTACTGAGAGTTTATCGAGCCTTCCTAGAAAGTTGGAATATCAAGGATAGTTTTAGGTTGTGTGATTATATTGAACATTCCTACACAGTACAATGAATCAAAAAGTATCATCCCTTCCCAAAAACCCAACAATTACTTGTATAATTGGTTTAACATGTTCGTCAAAAGTTAGAAATTGAGTTAGTTTAATAGATAAAACTTGACTTGAAGGTATAAGATAAAAATATAATTAGATATAGTTTCTAACAAACAAATTTTGAAAATATGCCACCAGGGTTTCAGATCCTTAAAAACAATATAAGATTTTGAAGGGAGAATATCTAGGGCTTGCTGAATTGGAAGAGGAAAGATAATCTCTCCTACAACATTCATCACAAAACATTTCTAGGGATACATTCCATAAGATAATCTGGTGATAAACCCAGGATAAACATATGTATGAGAAATTATAGCAGAGAAAATAACCAATTTTACTATTATAATGTATACAACATAATCAATTTGACCTGCTAAGACATTCTAGTAGAGTTGTATCAAATTTAAGAACAAAAGAGGGTCACCGACATCGCTCTCTCTTTCCATGCTTTCTTTGACATTTTAAAGAGACTAACTGGGTGCCAAAGCACAATAGTAGATATATACTTGCTGACGTTGGAATTCGAGCATAAAAATTTTGGCATACCTGTACGTGCTTGTAGATGTGCGGAAACATAACAAACAATGTACTTTGTGAAGATGGAAAAGGAGATTTTATGGGAAAATTAAAAAAGGTGCGAGGAAAAATGGAATTAAATATGGAAGTGACAATTGTATGGAGTGACGTGATAGGTGGTGACATGGAGAATATCAAAAGGGTGACGTGGAAGATTGTGTGATGTGGATGATGAGGTGTAACTAAGAATGACAGTTGCGATGGCTTGTTGAAGAACCGAGGTGGTTACCCCTTACCGTTCATGGGAGCACACATGATGGTAAGTGGGACCTTCCTCAGGGGACCCCGTATCAAATCTTGGCCATTGATCTGAACTCGGTGATCATGCGCTGACTCTTTTACGGACGCACCAAAACTAATAACTCTTGTGCAATTTGTGAACGCAGGTTTCCTTTCTGGGGAGGGCCTCGTTTTCCCGCGCTTGAATCTTCGTTGAATCTCGTCGGACACGCCACCGACCCTATCTCACCTCAGCAATAACCGAACTTTTTCTGAAAAAAAAACTCTTATTATAAACCAACATTTGATCTTGAATTTCCCTTTATATGTTAATTATTTATTTATTTATATGTTATTTATTTATTTATTTTATTTAGGATTTTTCTTTTTCACATTTTGACATAAGGAAAACGAGCTACAACATGGAGTTCGAGCATCGTTCAATTCTGCAAGTAGGTTAACCATAGTAGGAATTTGTTATGTTTTAAATGGAAGTGAGAAGCTTGAAAGAGTGGTGAAGAAAATATAGAAATTTATTTTGAGATTTAGAAGTGGATGTAAATGTAATGATGACTATATCAGATAAATGTGATAGACAAATGTTATAGAGATTCATCAATTATTGTATGTGTGTTTTCAATATGTGATATATATAAGCATTAAGTGAGGATGTTGAAAGTAACAGTTCCATATATGTCAAAAAATTTAAAGATTATCATTGTGAGTCAATCTAAAGATCCATGTACAAATCATCTATCCACTTTCTTAAGATCTAAATTTATCGAAATCAATAAAATATGACTGTGATTTTGTGTTGTGTGTGCCGTCTACCTCGTCGTACGCTAGAAAAAATGAAAATGCAGTGCAGTTCGGAGAAAGTGAATTAATTTTCCTGCACAGCCATTTATAGCCCTGTAACCGGCCTAAAAACAATGCCATAGAAATCTCACCGACTGTATTCGGTCCAAACCGACCAGCCTTCGGCTTTGTTTAACAAACCTGCATTTGTATATACCTTCACGAAACATCATAATAAAATCATATAAACCCGTTTCCATAGGTTGCTTCAACACAAAGGTACACATTTAATAATGCAGCACAAAGTTACAAATTGATGGCAATACGGACGTTGTGGGTGTAGCCATGCAGAAATACCCGCAAACCCTGAAGTTGCAAGAGCAGCGAGGAGGACCAATTGCATAAGTGACCAGAACCAAAACCTTAAGCTTGCGTATAAAAGCAGAAGGCTGTGAACAAATAGAAAGTGAGAGTTACATAATCTCAATTATTGATTCTATGCGAGTGTTTGTTCTTAGTCATTAAATTTGAACATATATTTACAATTCTGAGAGATGGTCAAAGGGCGATCTAACACAGTTCGGAGTGTGATAAACATTTAGTTTGGGTTTAGAAATATAAATATACACGGAAATATATATATATATCTATATGGAAATACGCATAGAAATATAAGGAAATTTATATATATTTATATGGAATTTTAAAATTATAAACGATCTATTAGATGGTATGTTTATATATGTTTTTGAAAAATCATTTTTGCATTTTGAACTAGTCTTTTAAATAAAAGATTATACTTAATCTTACATAAAATTAAACCATAAAATTTGTGGGTACTAAATCTCTCCACCTACCACTCTATTCTTCCCACTCTATTCTTGTTACTAGACATATATCTCTTTGTTATAGTTACATATAACTACTATAGTGAACAACATTTTACTGTCAGTCAAAAAAATTTGAATCTCGAAACGGATTGGGCGTCTGGCTAACACAAGCGCAACGCGTAGAAACAACTTATTTTTAAGTAGCTCTTTCCAAGTAACCATAGTATTGACTCTCAGATAGCGTCCTCTGCAATTCCCAACCCTTGTGGACCTCGTTGATGAAAATTTCTGCAGCCTTGTTAACATCTTGCTGCGAAGTACCCTTTGCTTCCTTCTTATCACAACCCTTCGCTACTTTCTTGTCACATGTTATTGCCGCCGAAGCCAAGGAACGGGTGCCAGAAACCACAGGAAGTGGCCCATGTTCCACTGGCTTCACCTGGGACAGGGATTGCTTCTGCCGTCCATTCTGCTCTTCTGATTTGCGTCCGCACTTGACTGACCACTTTCTGCACATCTTGCTACACTCTAAAATCTCTAATGCAATTTAGAAATGATGACAAACAAGTTACCGAAGAAAAACCACAAAGACAGCACAGAGATAAAGGAGGAAGATGCCCGTCACAAGTTCAAAACAAAGAGAAAAATAAGGGAAACAGGGAAAATGGATGATTCACTTCAATGAACAAATTTTCCCTCCTTAGCCCTATATATCCAAGTATATTGGCACCCGTTGTTTCTAAGAAGAACCGTTGTGATATTCGACGACTTCACCGAACAGCCGCTGACGACAGTTCTCTCGCGTCAATATTATTCGCCGCGTTTTGATTTGTCAACGATTCAGTAACAATTTGGATTTGCTTGCATTCGAAGAAAAAAAAGATTATCCGGCTTGAGGGGACTTCGGCCAGCCTTCGGAAAACTTTATCTATAAAAAGAATAAAATAGAGTTATCCATGGGAAGTTTATTCCTCGAAAACGAGTCGGCCAAAGAAGAGTTATCCATGGGAAGTTTATTCCTCAAAAAATAGTCGGCCAAAGAAGATCGGTCATTGGAACGACTGGGATTTTGGGAATATTTTAAAATCCAATAACTTGCTTGAATCAGCTCATATCTATTAAATATTAAAATTCAGATTTATCGTTACCTTGCACAATAATCTTGATAAATTTATAAATTACAAAAATTTAATAATTTTGTTTTAAAATTGAATACGTATTACCAAGTTCTCCGTGTGAAGTTCCTCCATCATTCATATGCTCTCAAATTGATTTTCCAAAAATCCGCCATTAGCTTGCATTCAATTCAAAGATACGATGTTTCCTTGCATGCCATTCCTATCAGAAAAGTCTATTTCTGAACCTCAAATTCTTATATTATTATTCTACGATTTCTGAAGCATTATTATTATTATTTAATATTTCTATAAATCCACTTTTCAATTTCAAATTATTATTTTAAAAATATTTTAATCTTAATCATCTTAGGTTTAAAGGAATTTGATCTATTTCGAAATAGTTAAGGGATTGAGTAATGGGAGCATCATTATCTGATGTAGTAAAAATAATTTGGTTGTTTTAATATAGTTTAAGGAAATGGAGTTATTCTTCGTAAGATAGTAAGATAGGTAAAGTTTTAATATTTAATAAAAATAGTAAAAGAGTGGTTGTGAAAATAATGAGTTGTTGGGGAAGATTAAAATTATATTTCAAGTTCACATGGTGTAGAATAGACGATGATGGGGTGTACAATTAAGTCACTTCGTGATATGAAGGTCACTAGTCAGAAACTTTGTGGGAAAAATCTAGTGATGTTAACAATGGCGTGGCCTAAATCAGTGAAGATTCCTGAGTATTTTGACGGCTTAAATGCTTGTGGGTCACAGTTTGTTAGGCCAAAGGTTGTAAGATTCTCGAGTGTAGGTATCCTAGACTTTCACGAAAACCTTTGGGCACACTTTAACTTGAAAAATAGAATAATAATATGGGCACCAATAAATAAGGCAATGAGAATTTCATTAATTAATATGGTGGATCCATATTAATTCTACAACATACATAATCGAAGGAAAAATAAAATAATACCAAGCCATGAACCGAACAATTTTGCAACATACACAAATTTAATTGGCCAAACCAATTATAATCAAGGCATAATTCCTACACCATATTAATCCATATGTAATAAGTTTAGAGCATGCGGGAATTAATTCAAATCGCCCTCAACCAAGCAATGATCTGAATAGACGAGTTGTTACCCAAGCAATGATGCGCTCAAATAACCAACTAATCCTTACTGTTAAATACACACATGGGCAGCAATAGAATATGAAAGATAAAACATGAAAGTACATTTTTTATTAACAACTGATATACATTTATAGTTCATGGTTTGACCGTTGGGTTCCACATCTCAAGGTCTCTTGGACTTCCTTAGTCTATTCCACTTCCACACTAACCCATAGAGGATTAGGTGTCTAACATTCCACCCCTTAATTCGAAGGGTTATGTATGAGTCCAAGAAGAGAGATGTAATACAAAATGTGCAAAAATGCATGGCAACACTAGGTTGAATGTGCTCTCTAAAATGTTGGTATAAAGGGTGGTGGTTTAAGGATGACCACCAACATTAAAATGCTTAGTGCAGTTCTCGGAACTCTTCCAATTCTGTCGTGAAGCTCAATTCTTCTGCTAGAGGAAGTGTTCGTGATGTTTTCAAGAGGGAAACCTTCAACCATGAAAGGGAGGTCTCACCTCACATAAAAGGGAGAACTTCAACCTGAAAAGGGAAGTCTCACACTGCATAAAAGGGATAACATCAACCTGAAAGGGAAGTCTCAACTTGTGATGGCTTAAGGATGACCGACAACTTTGAATGCTTAATGCGATTCCTAGAACTCTTCCAAAAATGGCAATAAGCTGAAGTATTCTACTAGAGGAAGTGTTCCCAATTCTATTCCTGGAATTCTTTCGAAACTGGCAAGAAGCTGAAGTCTTCTGCTAGAGGAAGTGTCCTAGATTACCAACTGAAGGCATGCTCAAGGGCATCTTTGTCTCTGGTTACAACTCTAAATTTGGTATGGCAGGTTGTGGTTGAGGCTCGCTTGATGTGGCTTTGAAGCTTGTAGATGACCATCATTTCCCCCCTGTCAAATAGAAGGTGAGATGATGGAGAAAACTCAAATGCAAGATTGTTCAATAATCTTGAACAAGTTTTGACATGTGACTGGAATATTTTCTTGGCTATTGATGCCTATTGATAAGAAGCAATCCATCCAAGATGAATCTTTGTTCTTGTAGGAGGTTTGTTTTTGAAGCAACTGTTTAAAAAATGACTAGTTTTATGATAGTGCTTACATGGATGAGGATCAAAATAGTGATCTTTCAGATGGCCAACTCGGTCATAGTGTTGGCATTTCACAATCTATTGTTGTTGTTGTTGTGGAAGAGCAACAGAATCTGGAACAACTGGAGGTGAACTGTCATGAATGAATCAAGTAATCTGAAACTGAATGGGTATGGAGTAGTCTGGAATATGAAAGGACACGTCCTTGTCATATCCAAGGCCAGTTTTGTGCCTATTGTGGACAAGCTTTTCCCAAGGTTTGATGATTGGCTTTTGAAGTGTAGGCTTGACTTCTGAATTTGCATTCACGTCTTCTCTTGAGTCAACCTCAACTTTATCGTCTTCATTATTATCTGCATGTTGATGGGAGTCAATTTTTGATTCAAAAGGAGAATTGTTCTGAATAGAAACAAGTTCAGAATCATGACTAGACTTCTGTAACTCCTCTTGCTATAGTTGTGTTTCGAGCTGCAAAAATTCACTGTTTTCTTTTTCAATTTGTAAATAGGTTTGAATTTTATAGAGAGAATCCATGCTAACTTTTACCATCCCATCAATACTAGAATGTATTAGGGTATTCAACAACTCTAATGCATCCACCATTCGATCCATTTCAAAACAATGCTTTAATTACAAATACGCATTCTTAGAATGTAAATGTACAAGTAAACTTATATATATCACACAATGCCAAATAGCTATAACTTAAAGAATATAAACAACCCCTAATGCTTATGAAAGTTGTGCATAATCCCTCTTAGAATGCCTCAATTTATGTGTGAGACTACAACATAAATTCTCCTTGAAATTCACGCTTCAATTTCTGACCAGAATGCCTTACCAAATGTGATGCTACAGCCAAAACTGCGCCCACTGTCACCTAGGTTCTTAGGCCCTGTTTTACTGAACTATGGCAGAAGTATAGAGGTTTAGACAGCTTGTAAACCCCTCGGAAACTTCACTGGGTATTGCACTCAGTTGTCCCACAGAACTCGATGGGAAAATATTGAAAAGGACTCGAGATCCCTGTTGCTCTTCCTATACACTAAATGACAACTATACAAGCCTTTGGAAGCGAGAACATATTGCATATCTCAAATATCTCTAGTCAGTATATAGAAACTCGTAACATTCGTTGTTGTGGTTCAAGATGCTTGTCCTCTAATAAGTACCTTTCAATAGCAGCACGCAACCTCGCTGGTGTATGACAACCCTTTGTATGGGGTCCTGTCCCAACAGAAAGTAAAACCTATTGCCACTGAACAATAGACCTGGCTTTATTACGAAGAATAGCAAGTTCATTATTTAATACATGTATGGCTTCATTCACATGGATATCGTGAAGATCAATCAACCTATCCTCTCCTTGAATGAGGTTTGGAATATGAGTAGTTCCTACATTCCTCTAATGATAAATTGCTTCTCTAGCTTTATGATGGGTAGCTTTCGAACCAGTTGTCTGTCAAAACACCACGGACTTTTGGCTTCAATCTTAGCTGGAAAACATTGAAAACTCTCAATCCGTAGTTTGGCCTAAGAGAAGTTGTTGATGTGATACTTGAGTGTAATACTAATCCATTTCGGCCTGAGATTGCAAGCAGTCCAACTCCTGTGCTTGAAGAACTATTGTGAATGTTTCCAAGGAAATATTTTATGCTCTGGAAAATAACACCGGAGTGCAAAAATTTGATGTTAAGGCTGATGTAGATTTGAGCAGGCCAGTATTTCCAGAGCGGGAATTTGACAATGGAATTAGCAGCGGGCGAAGACAAGAGGGCAAACATGATGAGAATGAGGATTTTACAAGGCAAGTATTATCAGAGCAGGAATCTGATGACAGTCTTAGCAGGCCTGGACAAGATATTGCTTTATATTATTCAGAGTCCCTACACATTGATTTTATGCAAAGACAGAATGGGGTTGATGATCAGAGTAATGGTGGTGAAGAAATTGGGGATTTGAAACTCAGACCTTCTAATAATGAAAACAACCAGTTTCTTCGCGACTTTTTCACAACAATAGACTCATTTTGTGGCTGTGGCTATTGTTCTATCTATATTTATTATTCAGAAGATGAATCTCCACTGCAGCTCACTTGAACGCCAAACCGGTGGCATGTATCATTCTCAGATGCTTGAGATTCTGTGGTGTTGAGCACAGGCCCTGGCACAACAATTGATTCATTCATTGGTTGTCTTATTAGATATCTCAGATACGCAATTATTCAATAATCATTTCCCCTCAACCACAATAGCTCCAATTTCCTGAATGCTTCAAACCGAGGCCCTACAATGAGATTAATGCATCGATTTCCTGAACAAGAAAGGCACTTGGATCTCTCTGTCAATCATGTCTCCTGCCATTTTGATGACATTGTCTCCTACCAGTTTGAAGATAGAACTCTATCTCTGCAAAAACCATCTCTTTGGACAAATCCTACACAATATTGATGAGCTTAGGAGAATCGGTGCTCTCGATTTTTTAATGAATCAGCTAAACGGAACGATTCTTGAAACAATTGTTAATTTGGTGCACCTGGAAAACTTGTCATTTTCGGAGAACAACCTTACCGGATCTATTAAACACACGATTTGTCTTACTAGCTTTTCACCATTGGTCACAATACCAATCCTAAAGACAACACTTGGATTATATATATGCAATCATCAATGAAGGCTCATACATATACGATTTTGCGGGAGTACGCATCACTCAACGCACATCACACCAGCATAGTTCCAATGCATAGTTCAAATGCACCATAAATCGAGTATTCAATAAGAACCAATGCATGTGCACAACTTCCAAAATTCATTCATCAGCTTTCAAAATTAGTTCAACGGATTACAAATTGTTTTGCATAGATTCAACATATAGTATAGTTTACTTCCATATAAAAGGAACTCAATGCAGATCTTACAATTTGATGCACTGGTATAGTTCAGGGTATTGATTTCAACAACCATAATCAACGTGCAAAGGATAAATACACCAACGCACAATCACAGGGCAACCTTAATTCATTTAATCACCCAGACCAGTATACACACACACCAAGTTGTTCAACGTAGAAAGTAGAGAATGATTTCTCGATGCCAGGGAATAATCAAGATAAAAAGGAGTTACAGGAGAAGAAACGTTCAACTCAAAACGTTTTATGTGTTGCAAGTCTTAGCCAAAATTAATTAATAAACTGTCAAATCAGTGGAAGTTTGAGCATCACAGCTGCCAAGCTTAGCGAGAATCAGCAGAATAGGGAGTTACAAAGCAGAGGGAGCCGAAAATGGTGCTGGAGAAATGACAAAGGTCGCAGCTAGAATTTAGCTAAGAAAATATTCATGAAATGTAGAAGTCGTGGCAGAAATGACCTGCACAGAAAGGCTAGGAATATGCTTGCTGCTCTAATACCATGTTAAATACACACATGGGCAGCAACAGAATATGAAAGATAAAACGTGAGAGTACATTTTTTATTAAAAACTAATATACATTTATAGTACATGGTTTGACCATTGGGTTCCACATCCCAATGTCTCCTGGACTTCCTTAGTATATTCTTCTTCCACACTAACACATAGAGGATTAGGTGTCAAGAACTTAATTCATATGGCCCGTAATTGTTCAGATTTCATGCTCCTTTACAAACCACTAGAACATACCTAGTACTGTGCTACATACTTAGCTATGTTGTCTTGACCCGTTGGTATTACCCTCCAGCACCCATCTAAGTAAATGGCATGGTCAGGGATGGGTCTATAGCCCTCCAAACCCATCGCTCCTTCATGTGGTGCCTCTCGAGTTTCCAAATGGTGGATATCATCTCCATAGTGTCTCACGACATCCCTGCAACTCGATGACATTGTAAATGGCTCCTCGATCCTTGTGTGGACGACTGGTGCACCTTATGACCCCCAATATTTGCCCCACAATCCTACAGTGACTTCACACTTTGTTCTTCATCTTCAGCCTTTCATCCATTATTTGTCTTGCTTGTGATTTGCTACCAAGTGCCTTACCTTGCAATGGTGTTGTGGGTATGTGTAGCCTTCGATAACATATCCCTTGACACCTTGAGGTCATTCTTTCACTCCCTCTTTTTATCTCCACCCTGGAATATGTGATGAGAAATACCACAATACCCCTGTCAACCCATTTGGTAAGCTTGGATCCTCACCTACGATTAATTGTACAATGATTTTAGTGGTTATAATGAAACAATCTCACTTCTGTTAAAAAACTCACAAAATAGATACCCTCACTCTGAAAACATGGAACAGATGAGCCCTTGACTAGAAATGAGAAAATATTGAGCCATCTAGGGTGATTTCGTGAACTACTAAAACTAAATTCGCTAGCTAGGGTGAGGTTTAAGCCCAATTAAAGCTAGTTTGAAGGATCACAGTTGAAACCATTCCTCCTTGAAAACTTGTCTGAGACTTCACTTGAGATGCAAAGACAAATTATCCAAATCTGTGTCTTGCTCTTTATCCTCCTCCTTTTAAAGTTCCTTGGCTCATAAGAAACTATGGGAAATTACCTTCGGTGGATAATTACATGGGAAAATACCATCAACTCTTATATGTATATGTATATGTATATATATATATATATAATATATATTTAATATATTATATATGGGATTAAATTGATCCAACTCGAATCAATTATTTTGGAATATTACAGTTCCCCCTACCTAAAACTATTTATTGTTAAGTAATTTTAATGTTGGATGTTGGGATATGTTCTTTCCTTTCAAGGTAGCATCTTTGGTGGGAAAAGCTTTCCATCGTATCAAGTACTCACGGATAATCCTGCTCCAAAGCTTCTTTTCTCGAACCTCCAACACCTGCTCTAGAATAGGTTGAAGGTGCCACTCATCTAATGGGGGTAAATCAGGTGATGATTTGGCATTCTTCCCTACCACCTTCTTAAAACAAGAAACATGAAATATGTTATGGATTCTACTCTCTATTGGAAGCTCTAATTCATATTCCATTTCTCCTACTCTTTGGATAACTTAATAAGGCCCGTAGAACTGTGGTGTTAACATTTCTAATCCTTTCCACCTCAAGGTATATAGTATGTACGGTTGTAGCTAGAGATAAACTACATCTATCACTTCAAAACTTTTTCTAGCCTTTTTCAGTCTGCATATAACTTACGCCAATTTTGAGCTATCTATACGTTATCGTTGAGTGCTTAGAGAATATCTTGACATCCCTGGATCCAATCCCTTTCTAATGGTGCCCTTTTATCTCCAAATGTTTTGTCTACGAAAGAAAGTGGTTCATATCCATATAAGGCTCGAAAGGTGGCATCCCTATGGGCATGTGATAAGTGGTGTTATAGAAGTATTCTCCTAAATACAACCACTTGGTCCATGCTCTTTTCTTCCATGTGACATAGTTTTGTAGGTGACCTTCCACCCATTTATTTATTGATTATGTATGTTCATCAGTGTGTGGCTGGTAATTTGTACTAGGCTTAAATTATGTGCTGCTAGCCTGAATAACTCTTGCCAGAATCCTCCCATGAACCTGCTATCATAGTCACTGAAAATGGTTTTTGGAAAACCATGTACTTTGAATACTCCTTGGAAAAATATTTTTTCTATCTAAGATGCATATATTTTGGAGTAAATCACAAAGAAGTGGGCATATTTGGTCAAACGATCTACCACCATGGAGATACAATCTTTTCCTTGGGATCAGTGTAGCCATGTAATGAAATCCATTGAGACACACTCCCATTTTTGTTTTGGGATGGGCAGTGGTTGTAACAAACTTGTTGGGTGTGTATGTTAAACCTTATGGTCCTATATGTCTTCAAAATTCTCGGATGTCCTGCTAGAGGGGAGTCATGGGAGGCTTTTATGATCTTCATCTCTAGTTAGTACTCTAGTACCTAATAGACTCGGTCCTTATAATAGATAATGTCATTGGAAACTTTATATTGGTTGTGTGATGACTATCCATCAATAATCTCACAGCCTGACTAGTGCTTTGAATATTCCACCAAAAGATGGGACTTCTGGTCTTCCACAGTGTCTATGATAGAGAAGGTAGCTGATCTCTTAAACAAGGCATCTGCAACTGCATTGTTTTTACCTTTTGACATATATGATCTTGAAGTTATAGGCTTCAATCTTGGTAACCCACTTTTCTACGTCTTGTTGAAATCCTTCGAATCCAGGAAGTACTTGAGGCTATTATGATTAGTTTTGACCTTGAACCTATTTCCCACTAGATATGGTCAAAACTTAGCCAATGCATGCATAATTTCCAGCTTGTCTTTGTCATAAATGAAATAAGAAGGCTCCTAATCCTGGATCTTCCTACTCTAAAAAACAATTGAAACATGATTCTATATTAAAACAACCCTAATTCCCTCCCCAGAAACATCACACTCCAATAGGAGTGGTTGGGAGAAGTCCATAAAGGCTAGAACTGGGCATGAAATCATCACTTCCTTCATACACTCAAATGTCCCTTGTGTTGTCTTTGTCCATAAAAAGGCTCCCATTCTCATCAAATTGGTAAGAGGTGCTTCAAACTATGAATATCCCTTCTATACCTAACAAGCTCCTTAATTTTGTTACATTTTTGGGATTAGCCCAATTGAGAATGGCTTCAATCTTCTCTTGTGCACTCTGACAAAAAATCACATTTGGATATTTTTGGCATAGGATTGTTGTGCTTCTAGTAATTTCAAAACCTCATCCAAGTACTGTAGATGCTCCTCCCATGTTTGACAGTAAATCAAGATGTCATCAAAGAATACCAACACAAATTTCTGTAGCTTCTTGTTAAACACATGGTTCATACATGAATGAAATGTCATAGGGTTGTTGATCAATCCAAAAGGCATCACTAGGAATTCATATTGTCCATAGTGGCATTTGAAAGTTGTCTTTGGAAAGTTCCGATCTCAAACTTTGATCTGGTGATAACCTCAGTGGAGGTCAATCTTTAAAAAGTACTTGGCCCCTTTTAGCTCATCCAATAGCTCGTCGATCTTGGGGATAGGATATCGATTTTTTATTCTATCTTTGTTTATTTCCTGATAGCCTATGCACATCCTTAGGGACGCATCTTTCTTCTTGAGCAAAACCATGGATGAAGCAAAAGGGCTTGAGCTTCCTCAGATTTTCTCCTAGATCTTCTTCTCTATCTGATTCTTATATGCTTTGGGATTTTAGTAAGGGGTAGTGATGACAACTTGAACCCCTTTCTCTAGTTCAATGATGTGATCAAATCCATGTAGGTTTTAACCCTGTACAGAAGTTACCTGCATATGAATTCTAAAACATAGAAAGTAAACAATGTGAGAGCATAACACATAAAACACATATACACAGAGATTTCCCCTAGATCCCAAAACCAGGACTACCAACTTGATTTTTTTCATTATGTTCCTTTCAATGTTATAATACATATTTATACATGTCGAAGCATCCAATACCATGGACCAAAAACCATTGCGTCCAAAACCATGTGTGAAAAACATGCACAAAACCATAGGTACATCTTCCCAAACTAATATAGGGTTACATGCACCCCTCAAACCCCCTGTGACTAACCCCACTACGAAATCGGTGCAACAAAGGTGGGGCTCTGGCCCCTTCCAACCCCCTGGTTAACTATGTGGGCTAGTCGTGGAAAGAATATAACACAACCCAACATTCTCCCACTTGTTGTTTTCTTTCCACAGGGGGTCACAAGAGAGCTTATTCATTTATCCAGCCCTGCAATGCCCATTGTTTCTCTACACCAACAAAACTTCTTAGAGGTCCCAAATTTTGTCAATGCATCTGCAATATTCTTCAAAGTGTCCACCTTTACAAACAACACCTTTTTGTCTTCTATCATATCTCTCACAAACTAATATTGAATATCAATGTGCTTTGTCTTTGAATCATATGCAGGGTTCTTTGCTAAGAAAATTTCACTTTGGCTATCACAGTCTATCCTTATATCTCCCTACACTAACCCCATACTTGAACACAATCTCTGCAACCAAACTGCTTCCTCACTTGCATGAGTCCCTGTCATGTATTCTGACTCTATAGTTGATAGTGCCACTACAGATTGTTTCTTACTCATCCAACTGACTACAACTCCAAATAGGTTAAACACATACCCACTTGTAGATCTTCTCTGATCCATATCTCCACCCCATTACGCATCAACAAAGCCATGAATATCCAACACTCTATCCAATCCTAGTCTTTCTTGGTAATGCAAACCATAATCACTAGTGCCACGCAAATACCTAAAAACCTGCTTCACTACTGTCTAGTGCTCCTTCCCTGTTTTTGACATAAACCTGCTCAATACTCCCACTGCATGTGCAATGTCTAGTCTAGTACATACCATCACATACATCAAGCTACTGACTACACTTGCATATGGAACATTGGACATGTCCTCTTCCTCTTCTTGTGTCTTGGGAAAATGTTCAGCAAATAAATTTACACCTACAGGAATAGGAACCTTCACCGGTTTACTATCCTGCATACTAAGCCTCTGTAGTATTGTCTTGACATATGTCATCTGGTTTAACCAGAGCTTCCTCTTTGTCCGATGTCTTTTAATTTCCATGCCAAAAATATAGTTTGCAGCACCAATATCTTTCATGTCAAATTTGGAGGACAAATGGGTCTTCAAATCATGCATAATTTCTTTGTCATTTCCAACTAGAAGTATATCATCCACATATAAGACCAGATAAATACACGGTCACCAATTAATTTAAAATACACATAATGATCTACTTTGCTTCTGGTGAAACTAAGTCCTCGTATAAATGTATAATTTTTTTTATACAACATCCTTGGTGACTGTTTTAACCCATACAAAGACTTCTTTAACTTGCATACCAGCTCTTTCTTACCCCTCACAACAAAGACTTCAGGTTGCTTCATGTAGATATCCTCTTCCAGATCCCCGTGAAGAAATGTTGTCTTCACATCCATCTGTTCTACCTCAAAGTCAAAAGCAGAAGCAACAGATAAAAGTAATCTAATAGAAGTTACCTTGGCAACAAGAGAAAAAATATCACCAAAATCAATTTCTGTCACCTGGGAATAACCTTTTGCTACCAATCGATTTTTGTATTTCTCCACCTTTCCTTTTGCATTTGTATTCTTCTTGAACACCCATTTTCTGCCAATGGGTTTCCTTCCAGCCGACAACTCCACTAGATCCCAAGCCTCATTTTTATGCAAAGATATCATTTCATCAACCATGGCCTCTTTCCAGAGTTTTCCATCCTCTGAATCTACTGCTTCCTTCACAGTTCTAGGATCATCACCAGTAATAGATAAAGAAAAATTTGAACAAAAAGCGAATGGACTATACCTTTCCAGCTACCTTCTTCCTCGAACTGATCTTCTCACACCTGGAGTTTGTGGCTCTTCATCTTCTGATTCCTCCTCTTCTATAGAGTTTGATTCTTCCTCCTTTAGTTCAACATCTATCTTCTCAGGTTCCTTTAGTTGGAATTCATGTTTAATAACATCTTTTACCTCTCTGAACACCACATCTCGGTTGTACACAACCTTCTGTGTTACTGGGTTCCAAAGCTTATAACCCTTTAAACCATCCTTATACCCAATAAAGATGCACTTTTCAGATTTACTATCCAAATTGGTTCATTTCTCCTTTGGAACATGTACATATGCATCACATCCAAATACCCTCAGATGTGAAAGAGAGGATTTCTTACCAGTCTAGACCTCTTGTGGAGTCTTATCCTCCAACGCTGATGAATGTGATATGTTGACCAGGTAACATGTTGTCTCCATCGCATGTGCCCATAATTCCTATCCTAACTTGGCACCACTGAGCATGCTTCATTCCATTTCCATCAACGTCCTGTTCATTCTTTCTGCAACTCCATTTTGCTCATATGTGTATGGAGTAGTCTTTTGTCATGCTATACCACACTTCTTACAGAATTCTTCAAATTCCTTACTGCAAAACTTTCCACCGTTATCTTTCCTCAACACCTTTATCTTCTTCTCTGTCTGGTTTTCCACTAGAGCCTTAAATTCTTTAAACCTATCAAGGACTTCAGATTTCTTCTTAAGGAAATATATCCATGTATTCCTTGACAAGTCATTTATAAAGGATACATAGTACATAGACTTACCCAGTGATTGAACCTTCATAGGTCCAAACACATCACTGTGTACAATCTCTAATATATGTTTCGCCCTCTTACCACCAGAGGGGAAACTCAACCAATTCTGCCTCCCATATACACAATTTTCACAGAAATCAAAATCCAAAGAGCTATTACTCATACTTTCTACCATACCTTTACAACAAAGTATTCAAAGACCCTTCTCTCCAATATGTCCAAGCTTTTGATGCCACAACATTGTCTTCTCTCCAGAGACCACTAGATTTTCTGGTCCACTTTCAGGAACCACAGAATTGTTGCAACCATCAACAATAATGCTACCTTGCAGCTTGTACAGAGTTCAAATTTGAACTCCCCACACTAATACGAGTGCCCCCCGAACGATCTTGTAGGTATTCTTACCGAACATTGTTTTTACACCTGCATCATCCAGCTTGCTTACAGAAATCAGATTTCTGGCTAACGCAAGAATACACGGAACACCCAAAAGTGTTCTAACCCTTCCACCTTGCAACTTCAACTTTACGTTTCTGCGACCAACGATTCTCGCCTTCATGTCATGACCTAAGAATACATCACCACTATCATATTTCTAATACTTGCATAACCATTCTCTATGGGGAGTGAAGTGAAAGGATGCACCTGAGTTAATCAACCATGCCTCGTGATCTACATGTGTACTAGAAGAAGTGAAGTACACATCCGCACCTTCATCTGAGGTGGTTTTCTCCTCTGCAGAAGGAGCATCATCAGATCCCTTTCATTTATCAGGAGCTTTAGATTTGCAGTGCCTTTTGTAGTGCCCTTCCTTTCCGCATTTCCAACACACCACTTTTACCAGATTTCCTCGAGATTTAAATCTCCCTCTAGATTTAGAACTCCCACTCGATGGATTATTTTTGTTTTTGTTCTAGGACCATCCTCGTACAAACAAGGCATCACCATTCTGGCTCTCCATATTTTTCCGTCTCATTTCCTCTGTCAGCAAGGATAAGACTATTTCATCAAACTACAAGGTAGTTGCATTGCTACCTATTGCAGTAACCAGAGTATCCCACGAATCTGGTAGAGAACACAACAAATTGATGCACTTATTTTCATATGAAATTTTAATATCAACAAATGATAACTGACTTACCGAGTCTCTATCTTTCATCCTCAGGTTATACATATTTTTCTGCAGGAATAGTTTATTCGCCAGAGACTTAGATTGGTATAAAGTCCCTAACTTGTCCCACAAAGCCTTCACCATAGCTTCCCTTGATAATTCAACAATACTGAATATGTGACACATAATCGTATTGTGCTCTTTGCCTTTCGATCCAAATTCTTCCATTCTTCATCAGACACTCCCATTTGTTTATTATTTGGATCTGTCGTGATTCACTGATCTTTATCCACCAACAGATCCTCCATCTTGAGTTTCCGTAACTCAAAACTTTGACCATTAAACTGCTCGATCTCTATCTTTCCACTGCTCGCCATCTTCTTTTAGCACCAGAATTGATCCGACAGATCTCCCATTGAACAGGGTCTACTACGGGCCCGAGCGAAACCAGTTAGTAGCAAAGGCATCCCCTTGAAGCCAAAACAACTCCAATACCAAATGTAGGTTTTAACCCTGTACAAAAATTACCTATATACGAATTCTAAAACACAAAAAATAAACAATGCGAGAGCATAACACATCAAACACATATACACAGAGATTTTCCCCTGGATCCCAAAACTGCGACTATGAGCTTGATTTTTTTCATTATGTTCCTTTCAATGTTACAATACATATTTATACATGCCGACACATCCAATACCATAGAACGAAAACCATTGCATCTAAAACCATGTGCGAAAAACACGCAGAAAACCATCGGTAGGTCTGTCCAACCTAATATAGGGTCGAAAACCACAATTTTCCTGGGCGCTGCCTCGAACACCATAGACTGGGGTAACCTGCACCCCTCAAACCCCCTGTGACTCCCCCTGATATGCAATAGGCACAACGAAGGTGGGGCTCCACCCCCCTTCTAACCCCCCGGTTAACTACGTGGGTTAGTCGTGGAAAGAATATAACACAACCCAACATCAATCTGGTGGTAGTCCTTATGGTATATCTCCAAAAAACTTTCGGTTCTTTTCCAACAATGCAACGATGTCAAGGGGATACTCCTTATGTTGTTCTGTTGGTTTCTTCTCCATGGTATGAAACTCCACAACCCATACAATATCCCCATGTCAAAGATCTGCCTCCATCTTGTTGGATGTCACAATAATGGGTGGGTATGCAAACATTCTGCTTAACATCACTTTCTTACCATTTGGGCCTATAAATGAAAACTTCAAATATTCATAGTTCACTGTATGAGTCCTAATTCAATATAAGCATTAAATCCCTAATACTACATGGGATTATGAAAATCCACAACAAAGAAGTTATATGTAACCGTGTAGTTTCCCATTGTTAGACTCATAATATGAACTATTTTATGCATGACATGCCACTGTGCTCATTCTTTCGAGGTATCAAATGTGTAAATCCTCCAAATTCTCCAGTTGAGAATCCTCTTCTAGCTACAAATTCTAGATCAATGAAGTTGTGGGAGGCCACACCATCAATCAACAAGTCACCTTTTGTCTTTGTATGGTGCCCTGATCCAAAGAGTGTAGTATCTTGGGACCCCTATAAGACAAGCAATAATCCCTTCCTAGGTCTCCTCTTGTATTGCCTCCAGACTTTATGATTCTCTCTAATCCGGCTTTGGTTACTTTTCTTTGTCTTCGCCCTCAGAAAAATAATTCAATCTAGTGGGCCTTTCCCTTAGTAAATTGATGTCATGGTGCCCAAGGTTCCCGACAAGAGAAGAATAACCTTCTTCCCCTAATATCCTTCCTTGTTTCATGATTCGACTTTCTCTTCCCTGGCGAATTCCTTTGCTTCTTCTTGACTTCCTTTCCCCTTTTAGGAATAGTTGGTTTGCTTAGGAATCTAACCTTGGGTACTACATATTACATATCCCTTTCTCTGCTAATTGCGTCTTGCAAGGACATGAGTTGGTAGGATTTGACCCAACCTCATAGGGGTTCTAAGAACCATGCTATGAACAACATGACCATCTGATCCATTAAGAGGTCAGTGACCATTATTGAAAGCCTCTAGAATTCAGTGTGATATAAGATTCAACACTTCTTGTATGTCGGAGTTGGGTTAGCTCCCAGAAATACAAGTTACGGTCCTTCTTGTCAAATCTCTCTATCAATCTTCATGTGAATTTTGTATAAGAGATTATGTTTGCATGTCCCAAAGTGATCATCCCATGTTGCCACCATTCATGTGATTCTCCATTAAGATGAATCATGGCATATTTAGTGGCATATTTCTCACACATGGGATTAAGCTACAAATATGTATCTAGCTTGAACACCCACGATCTTGCAAAACACTTTGTTGATCCATCAAAGTAGGGAAGAGTTACTTTCCCCACATCATTTTCTAGATTTGGGCTTAAGTTAGCGCCCCCATATATTGTTTCCTTCCTTTTTTGTTTTCTCCTCATGAAATAATATTCATTGATGGTTAAATTTTCTTTCACATTGTTGGTAAATGCATCATATTCCTTCATCCAAGTTGGGGCTATCTCCACAATTGGTGAAGGAGATTCTTTCTTCATAGAGGAGTCATCCAAGAATCGAGGCATGGTTGGTCTGTTGAATGGGTTGCTTCGATTGTTGGCATGTTCATGTGATGGATCGTTCTCGGCTGAATGAGAGCCACCTTCCCCGTTATTTCTTTGTAGATTAGGTTTCTTGATCTACAATTTTAGAAGTTCCACAATTGTTTCTTTAATGGAGACGATCTTTTGTAATTCCTCGTGAAGCTTGGTACTTTGGTGATCACCGATCAGTTTGTCTAGCTATTTTGATTCTCCTTGGTCATTACTATTGATCTCTTTATTTTTCCCTCCTTGACTTCTAACCTTTCTTTCTTTCCAATTGATAGTAAACCTTATTTTTTCCTTCCTAGGTGTCCTACATTTGGCTAAGATTGTGGCTCTAATACCACTGTAATATTCTCGATTGTGAATATCCTAGACTTTCACAAAAAAACCAATAAGCACACTTTAACTTGAAAGATAGAATAATAATATGGACACAAAGAAATAACAAAATGAGCATTTTATTAATGAATATGGTGGATCCACATTTATTCTACAACATGAATAATAGAAGGAAAAATAAAATAATATCAAGCAATAAAATAAACCATTCTACAACATACAAAAATTTAATTGCCCAAACCAATTATAATCAAGGAATAATTCCTACAGCATATTACTCCATATGTAATCAGTCCAAATCATGGGGGAATTGATTCAAATCTCCCTCGTCCAACCGATGAGTCGAATAGGTGAGTAGTCAGCCAAGAAATGATGTGCTCAAGTAACCAATCGATCCTTACTTCAAATGGCCCATGACTGTTAAGGTTTTGGGTTCCTGTGCAAACCACTGGAACATACCTGGGACTATATTGTGCTTAGTTGCGTTGTCCTGACCTGTTAGCATTATCCTCCAATACACATCTAAGCAAGTGGCATGGTCAATGATAGGCCTGTAGGCTTCCAAAGCGAACATTCCTTCTCATGGTGCCTCTCGGGTTTCAAAATGGTGGATCAGCTCCCTCAAGTTGGTGGATCACAACTCCATAGTGTCTGATGACATTCTTTCAATTGGAAAACATTATCAATGGCTCCTCGATCCCTCTGTGGATGACTAGTGCTCTGTACAACCCTCGATCTTCGACCCACAATCCTACGGTGACTCCAAATTTTGTCCTTCATCTTCAAACTCTGATTCACAATTTGTCTTGCTTGTGATTCACTGCCTAGTGCCTCACCTTTTAATGTTGTTGTCAATTTGTCTTAGCTTTGATAAAATACCCCTTGGATGCCTAAGATAATATTCATGCTCCCTCCTTTCTATCGGCCTTAGCAGATGTGATCAACAATACCACGATGCCATTGGAAACCTCTTCAGTGAGAATGGATCCTCACCTACGATCAATTGTACATGACTTTTAGCAGTTATAATTAAATAGTATCACTTCTGCAGAGAAAGTCACGAAATGTATAC
The DNA here is from genome assembly GCA_000404065.3 of Pinus taeda. Lineage (NCBI taxonomy): Eukaryota > Viridiplantae > Streptophyta > Pinopsida > Pinales > Pinaceae > Pinus > Pinus taeda. The sequence goes on from APFE030132858.1 coordinate 172,732, forward strand.
CCTCACTAACAAAATATGGACAAATGTACCCCTAACTAGAAGTGAGAAAATATTAAGCCAACTAAGGTGATTTCGAGAACCACTAAAACTAAATTCGCTAACTAGGTTGCGGCTTAACCCCAAGCGAAGCTAGCTTGAATGATCTCATCTGAAACTCTTCCTCCTTGAAAACTCACGGGAGCCTTCACTTGATGCTAGCAGACATTATCCAAATCTGTGTCTTGCTCTTAATCCGCCTCCTTCTTTTAAAGTTGGGTGGCTCGGAAGAAACTATGATTGATTACCTTGGGTGAATAATTACCTGGGGCCAAAACCATTAGCTTATATATATATATAGGATTAAAATTGGTTCAATTGTGATAATATATATATATAATATATATATATATTATATATATATATATATATATATATATATATATTATATTATATATAAATATATATAATAGATATAAATATATATATATAATAAAGGAAATTTGTGATATTTAGTATTTTATATTTTTAAATAATTAAAATTTTCCAAATTTTCAATTAACTATGTGTTAGTTTGTTTTTTTTAGATTTAGGTTTAGCATGATGATTTTGGTGATTCTAGTTATAGAAAAAATAAAGTCTCCCTTTATTACATCTTTTCCAATATTTTGATTTATCAAATTATTTTTCAATAGTATGCACATTTATAATTGATAAAGTTACACATAAATATAAATAATTGAATTTTTATTTATTTTTAGATAAAGTTTACACACAAATAGAAGGAATTGAAATATTATTATTTTTTTATAATTAAAATTTAAAATATATAACATTTTACTTCCTTACTTATTAAGAAAAATTACATATGAAGGAGATATTGTCACATAATTCTTTTTTTTTTGTCAAGTAAGAGTGGAGCCTTCAATTAACCGAAAAAATATTAGATATCTTTGGAAGTTTAAAGACCAGCAAGAGATAGACCCATTGATGGTTAATAGACAACATGGTCAACAAAACCAAAAACTATATATTACATCGCGGAGTTACAAAGACTAAATAACATATGCACACAGGATTCCCGACTTGCAATATGTGATTTCCTTTTTCCACCGTTGATCTCGTCTGCCCTATCAACAACTGTCACAATATTGCATTGCACCATCATGTGATTTCATCACTCTCGCATGCGATAAGAAATAAAATTCAGACTCCAAATAAATTGAAACCGTGCCTATAACCCTCTCGGGTCCGCTCAACGAAGCCTTATTGCTCAATCTCCCCTGTCAATCTTACCTTCAATCTGATGGTTAATACTTCCTCCAATCAATAGAGAAACTCAGTGATCCATCGTTGTACATCAAAACCCATTTGATCTGACAGTCCACAGTAACATCACCTTGGACCTCTTACATGACATTTAATAGCCTTACGAAGCTGATAAATATTATATAACCTTAATCTATAAATGTTCATGTCCACCCTTGAGGTTAAAGTTCGATCTCTTTACAACCCGATATCCATTAGATGATGAAGCCCATTAAATCCTATGGCTTGTGGCTGGCCACCCATCACAAACAAAACTCATCTGTTGATCTTCTAGATCTAATGGTTACTGTGCATCAAAGCCTCACTTCTTTGTTCTTCTCTTCATTTGAGTTTTTACAATTGGGATTTACTTCGGCACTTCAACCAGGCTCAAGGACTTCTGCTCTCTCCTATTTCCCCTAGTCTTCTTCCTACTCATTATTCATGGTTTGGAAGTGCGTCATATATTTGGTAGCCTATCATTGACAAACATAACGCAGTTTACGAGAGGGTATAGAATCCCAATCGTACCAAATATAGCTTTCCTTACATAACACTCCTTCATTCGCTAGACTATCGGCTAACATTTTGGCTTTTCTTCACAGATCAACAAAACTGATGGTTCTTAGGGTTCACCAGTGGGAATGAATCTGCTGAAAGGCATACCATAGCCTCCAAGTTTTTGACACTTTTCCAGGTGTCGTTCCATTGGCTGCATTAATCACCAATTCAGAGTTAGCTTGAATGATGGTATTGTGTAAATTTGACTCCATCAAGATTTCCAGGCACTGCTCTAAGGCCATGATCTTTACCCTATTATTAGTGGTAGTCCCCAAATGATTGTGAAAGATATCCTTTATCCACCCCTGCTCATCTCTTATGTTACTACCAAATCTAGCCATCCTTGGGTTTCCCTTCAAAGCCCCATCTATATTGATTTTCAAAAAACCATGGGGAGGCGACTGCCAGATATCTTTACCAACAGTTGTTTTACTCACACCCTTGTCAGTGCCTTGTGGAACCAGAGAATGGAGACCCAACTGCAGTAGTATGCTACCATCTTGGGGTGATAGAGGGTCCTCAGGAATTTTCCTCAGAAGGGCTCCCACAGTATCTTTAATATGTCATAAAATTTGGATAATGATGTTCTAGGTCGAGCTTATTTTGTTCTTGAAAATCCTACCATTCTGTTCTTTGTAGACATCCCAGATAATAAACCCTGGAACCAGAGTCCAAGCTTTGTTAATGATTTCATTATGTGTGAAGTCTTTCCTTGAATTCCTCAAAGTGTTGTTGATGTTGAGTCCACCCCTATCAGTTTTCCTGAAGACTATGACCACCCATTCTCACAAGGGTGATGTGAAGTGGCAGAGGTTTAGTAAGTGTTCCATTGTCTCCTCCTCTAAGCCACATAGATGGCATTTGGATGGGTGTTAAATTATGGTATGTTCTATGTTTAGAGAAATTTATTTCAATTTTCACAGTTAGCTCAATACCTTTTCCAGATTAGCAATCACATCAACATTAAAGTAAACTGCAGATAGAACATAAACATAAATCATAGAAGACAAGCCAAGACAAGAGGTCACAAGATGTGGTGCTAGCTAGGGACAAACCCCAATGTGGGGAAACCCTTGATCAATTCTTCTTCTATGTTTTTGAATAGTTCAGTAGAGGGTGAGATACTACATTTAAAATAGAAGTCAACACATTGGCTTTGTATATCTACATGAGATTAGTTAAAGACATGATGCTTCACCTGATTCTCCAAGGTGTTTGGTTCACCTAGCATAGTGTTGCATCTTGTACTCATGTTCAGGGAAAATTTTAAGAACCCCCCCTAAATTTGTAATTATAATAAATGGGCGAATCTCCATGGTATATAGGAAAAATGGAAGGAAATTTTATCAATAATATAATATGTATATATAATTTTTTGGCGAATCTCTCACCAGGCATGGCGAATATTTTACTCAAT
>APFE030132858.1:184099-237544 GCA_000404065.3 Pinus taeda
TTAGGGTTAATAATGTTTTTTTGCATGGTATTAATAACAATGTAGTCCATGGTATTTGTCCCATAGTATTTTGCCCATAGGTTTCACCTAAATATAACACATTTTTTGAGTGTTCGTAAGTATAAGGTGACTTATGGAGTAAATATAAAAAATGTTTTATTTGTTTACCATACCTCTTGTTGATTTATATTTTTATTAATTTACCATACCTCTTTTACAAATATGGTATTTGCCCCATGGGATTCACTTAAATAAAACCTTTTTCTTATGCCTTCATAAATAGAAAGAGGGTTATGGGCTAAATATAAAAAGAGGTTTTATTTATTTAACATACGTCTAGTTTATTTATATTTTTATTTATTTACCATACCTTTTGAGTAAGTATAAAAAGATGTTTTATTTATTTACCGTACTTCTCATTTATTTATATTTTTATTAATTTACCATACCTCTTCTATAAATATGGTATTTGGCCCATGGGAATCACGTAAATAAAACCTATTCTTGAAAATGGGTGAATGGATTCACTTAAATAAAACTTATTCTTGAAATTGGGCGAATGGAAGGTTGTAACTCCTAATTTCAAGGGCTAAATTTATTTTTTTTACACTCTCTCTTAAAATAAGGTGGGCTATTTTAGGTGATTTGTAAAGATGTACTATGATACAAAATATTCGTCCACTAAAAATTTAAAACCCCTTAATTTCGCGAAAGGGCGAACATTCGCCCCTAAAATAATCTATGCTCATGTTGCCACTGTCATTGTGTTGCACCTAGTATCTGAGATGCTCCCATCACTATGTCGCTCACATCACCATGTTGCACCTCGTCATCATGCTGCACCTCACTACCATTCCCATCATGCTGTATCATTCATCATCATGCTGCATCATTCATCATCATGTTGTCTCCATCATGTTTTACTTCATCATCTCGGTGTTGCATCCAAATATCACTGAGATGTTCTCAACGTCATTGATGTCACCTACATCATGTTAGTTTCCAGCACTGTCACTGATTAGTGAAACCCTTAAAGTTCTATGCTGCCGGTTCTGGCCTGTAGCTTAGCTTAGCAGCAAGATAGGTTTACACACAGTAGCCAAATATCTTGACCCTTGAATATTGTATCCTTGAGGCTACACCACTGCCAAATCCATGTTTTCTAAGCTCTTTCTATGACTGCACCTAGTCACCATGATTTTATACCCAAATCTATAGTATATGCCGAGATTGTAACAACATGTGTGTCTTTTATTAGGACTACACATAGGTGCCCTTATTCAAGCATGTATTGAGCCTTCTTACATAGCATTAGGGCCTATATTTTAGGCCTCCATTATATAGTCATAAGTCCTCCTATTCTCTATGGCTAGGGCATAATATCACGCTCCTAAATCAAAGTCAAGATCACAGTCATAGAGCTGCATTTTTTTTGTCCAATCCTTGTTGTGATTCTATGACCGTATTTAGGGAAGCGTTAGAGCTATGTTCTTTCTAGCATATGAGAGGAATAAGTCCAGCAGATAATTCCTGTGTTTAACCTCCTTCCATGATTGTTTTAGGGACAATGAAGTCCCTCTTCTTGCTGTGTATAAAACAGTGTATGGGGTTTATGTTATGCCTTGTGATAAATTGTGTATAGAACACTGCGGTTAGGGATTTTGTGGATCTCACTTTAGCTATGTTCATGACTACGTTAGGTGCCTCTTCTTGCTACATAAAAATTCTCATTGATTGTGGCCTAAGGCACCCTTAAATGGTGTGGCTAGAAGCCTTCTCTAGTTGCTCCTTAGAGCTGCGTACACCTTTCTCTTTTAACTATGTCTAGATGTTCCTCATTTAAATATGTCTAGTGCATCCTCCTTACTACGGCTAGGGTATCATCCTTGTTGTAGCTAGGGAATCATAAGGCTTAGGCCAGTGTATACTCTTAGTATCTATCCTCCCACCAAAATCCAAATACATGTGGAGAGGAAGAGATCATAAGAAGAGTGTATTTCTAAATGACTTGAAGACCTCGTCCTTTTATAGTAAAACGTTGAGCACAAGTGGGATATATTTGGTTGCTGGCGGACCTTGTCGGATTGTCCAATGACACAAATAAATTCAAATCTTCATGAATACTTATCGAAATCGGATGAGCTTTAGATCAATCATACAGTTGTCGATGAGAGGGTTCCAAGACATTTATCAACTTCCATTAATAATATGACCCATATAGAGTTTGGACCTAGTTTCCAATTTTAACACTCCCTCTCAGGTAGGGAGAACTCCATCAGCTGATCCATATGTCTGACTGTACAATCTCTCCCATTAGTGCCCTGCACTACTCTGCTCTACTGAGCTCTGATTAGCTCTGCTCTGTTGAACCATGAAGAAGAAGAATTTATATACAATGTCTCATACCCTTCTTTACTCACCTGAAGTTAGTTTCATCTGAAGAGAGTGTCACATCACTCTTACTGACCCGAAGTCAGTTTTATTGATCGCAGATCAATATCACAAGAGAGTGTCTCAAATGACTCATACTCATCCCAGATCAATTTCACTGATCCTAGATCAATGGATGTCATCCGAGCATAGGGAGTACAGTAGATACAATGATATTTCCATCGATAGTACTACTATGGTCCTTATCCTCATTTCCCTGCTCATTGATCAGGTGAGCGGTACCTCCCATGAGTCCCAGATTGCATGGGTAGGATGCCTTAACAGGAGAACTAATCATTCTGTCCATAAGAGAATGAATCATCCTGTCTAGTGGATGCTACAGAGAACTAATCATCCTGGCCTATAGGAGAACTAACCATCCTATTCCATAGTCTTCATGGAGAAAAAATCATCCTAGCCCATTGGAGAAATAAGCATCCTGTTCCACAGTCACCACGGCATGTCACAAGGGAAGGTTGAACTTTTTACCTTGTACATAGTGCACCACCAGGGGTTGGTGAGTAATCGTGTGGTCACATGTTGCTCCAATAAGTACCACAAGCCCCGTAGAGCTCCCATAGCACAACGTATGCAACATGTAGGACCCTTTTACAAAGGTCTCTCAATGACTCCAAGTCATTTAGGAAGTTCATAGATTTGATCTTTCCCCGAGGCTTTGACAAAGTGTATGCGACCTGTACATCAATCTCAATGCAATGAAGCTTCCTCACTCATCGACTTACCATATCCTAGATATGGTAGTATCTGATGTCTATCTACTAGAGCAATCATATAGGATTTCTCAATAATCAAATCCCCCATCACAAAGAATCATAGTGGTATTCATCATATCTACAAACAACTCACTAAAGAGCTTCCTCAACCAGGAAGCTTCATACGAGATCATACTCGTAACTATGTATTCAGTAGAACCCAAAGAACTGGCACTGGAAAGTGCTCTAGTGATCCTCCTCACTCCCTGCCCAGTCAGCATTCGAATAATCATGCAGTTTCATATTTTCAGCAATGTATCTCAATCCATGAGAGATTATTCCTCTAAGATATCTCAGAATATTATTGGCACCAATCCAGTGAGGTGCAACCAAATATGAGCTCACCATGCTAGCTGCAAAACATGTGTCCAGATAGAAGTTCACCAAGAACATCAACATGAATGAATTTATGAAACTCAGAGGGATTTCCTAAATCTCGTTTGACATCACTACCATATAACTTCAGAAAGTTAAGATCCTCGAGGTAGTCACAGGATTGTAGTTTATAATTCCAGATCTAGAATCCAACTGCCTCTTACTTTTACAAATGAGAGGGTCTGCACCTGTCAGAAATAGGTCATCCTCATAAGGTGATGGTATGAGAGGTCTATTATCCATAACCTTTGGGTCATGGTTTGGATCGGTTTCGCTCATAGTAGGTCTCAACTTCATCAGATAGCTATCAATCCTCTTATACTATGCTCAGCGTGTTTTGCTTCAAGCCAGAGAGGGCTTTCTTCCACCTATATAGATGAGATTCCCGATCAGGAATCTCAAACTCCTCTGGTTGTTCCAAACCTGTGGACTTGTTGCATGAGGAGAATGGTCCCCTTATCAAGTTTTCCTTCAGTACATATCAGACATGTACCTACAGGCTCTTCTTGAATTCAGGCAGCCCTATCACCATATGACTCACATTGGGTAGGGCCCCAAAGGTAGACCTTTGGTGATATAGACGTAATATGTCAATTGACATTATCCCCAATGGACCATCCTGCAACTTGATAAAAATTGCTGACCTTGAACCCATGAGAAAAACAATCTTTAAAAATTGTAATTTTTTTTAACACGTACCTTTCCATCGATGAATTCCACCCTGAAACCTTTGACTTCCATTGCTAAAATGGACACCAGGTTCTTCTTGTGTTCAGGTCCATAAAAGACATTCTTGTAAATGAATAGAGTTACCCTCATTCAATTGAGGGGTAAAATACCCTACAACCTTTCCGAGATAGGTGGCATCGACTCCAAGTGTAATCTCATGGTTTTTTATGTTTCTACCAGATTAGAGAGTGCACGCTTCTATTTGATGAAGTGCCTTGGGTTCCTTGCTTTCTTTGAGGAGTCAGCCACTTCCTTGATGACCTGCATTACCTGTCATTCCTTTGATGATTGAAGATTTCTCTGGAATGATTGTTATCTTCATCAAGAGATGTATCTTTACCATTTGGACACTCCTTTGCATAATGGTTGAACTTATTATAGCCAAGCCATTTGCCTTTCCTTCCACCCTTAGATCCAAACTTCCCATTGAAGTGATCTTTAGGTAGGCCATCAGAAACTTTTGTTGTGCCATTCTGCTAATATTCTCTGCTTCAACTTCACCCTTGGTGAAATTGGAGAGGGATGAGGAATCCATTGTTCCTTTTGTCCTTTCCCAACTATCTTCGGTGATTGTTCTTTCACTCTTGTATGGGCATTGTCTTCACCTCAGCTTTGATACCATGTTAAATTATGGTATGCTCCATGATTAGAGAAATTTAGCTCAATATCTTTTCTATATTAGCAATCACATCATCATTAAGGTAAATTGTAGATGGGATAGAAACATAAATCGTAGAACACAAGCCAAGACAAGAGGACACAAGATGTGGTGCTAGCCAGGGACAAACCCCAATGTGGGAAAACCCTTGATCAATCCTTCTTCTATGTTTTTCAATAGTTCAGTAGAGAGAGAGATAGTACATTTACAACAGAAATCAACACATTGACTTTATACATCTACACGAGATTAGTTGAAGACATGCTGCTTCAACTGATTCTCCAAGGTGACTGCTTCACCTATCACAGTGTTGACCTATCACAGTGTTGCATCTCATACTCATGTTACACTCGTAACTTTGCTGCACCTAGTCACTGAGTTTCTCCCATCACTTTGCTGCTCCCATCACTATGTTGCTCCCATCACCATGCTGCACCTCATCATCATGCTGCACCTCACTACCATAACCATCATGCTACATCATTCATCATTATGCTATCTCCATCATGTTCTACTTCATCGTCTCGGTGCTGCACCCAAATATCACTGAGTTGTTCTCAACATCATTGATGTCACCTACATCATGTTAGTCCTTGATACAGTCAACAACTCAAAGACTGCAGTGATCTAAGAGAGGTTCCAGCACTGCCACTGACTAGTGCAACCCTTAAAGTTATATGCTGCTAGCTATGGCTTGCGGCCTAGCTCAATAGCAAGATACGTTTACACACAGTACCCAAATATCTTGACCCTTGAACAACTTATCCATAAGGCTACACCACTATAAAATCCATGTTATCTAATCTCCTTCTATGACTACACCTAGTCACCTTGATTCTATATCGATGTTTATAGCATATACCAAGACTGTAAAAGCATGTGTGTCATTTCTTAGGACTACACATAGGTGCCCTTATTCAAGCCTGTATTGAGGCTTCTTACATAGCATTAGGGTCTTTCTTTTAGGAATCCATTATATAGTCGTAAGTCCTCCTATTCTCTATGGCTATGGCATAATATGACCCTCCTAAATCAACGTCTAGATGACAGTCATAGACCTGCGTTTTCTTTTTGTCGAATCCTTGCTAGGATTCTATGACCGTATTTAGGGTATCATTAGAGTTGTGTTCTTTCTGACATATGAGAGGAATAAGGCTAGCAGATAAGGCCTACGTTTAACCTCTTTCGATGACTGCATTAGGGATAGCGGAGTCCCTCTTCTTGCTCCGCATAGAAGAACATATGGGCTTTATGTTATGCCTTGCGATAAGCTGTGTGTAGGGGACTGTGGTTAGGGATTTTTTGGATCTCCCTTTAGCTATTTTCACGATTACATTAGGTGCCTCTTCTTGCTACATACAAATCCTAATTGACTGCTACCTAGGGCACCCTTAAATGGTGTGGCTATAAGCCTTCTCTATTTGCTCCTTAGATTTGCATAGAGCTTTCTCTTTTGACTATGTCTAGATGTTACTCATTTAACTATGTCTCAGTCATCCTCCTTAATGCGGCTAGGGCATCATCCTTACTGTGGTTAAGGCATCATAAGACTTAGGCCAGAGTATACTCTTAGTATATCTCCTCCCACCAAAACCCAAAGACATGTGGAGAGGCCACAAGAAGAGTATATTTCTAAATGACTTGAAGACCTCCTCCTTTTATGGTAAAACGTTGAGCACAAGTGGAATATATTTGGTTGTCGGCTGACCTTGACGAATTGTCCCATTGCACAAATAAATTCATATCTCCATGAATACTTATCGGAATCGGATGATCGTTAGATCAATCCTGCACCTCTCAATGAGAGGGATCCAAAAAAAATATCAACTTCCATTAATAAGATGACCCTCATGGAGTTTGGCCCTAGTTGCCAATTTTAACAATGGGCCAACAGATCCCCTTTTCAAAAGATTCTCCCATGTGAGAACTTTATTTTGGTGAACCAACCACATAAACAACTTGATTTTCATCAATTGTGAGTTTTTACAAAGGTCATTCCAAACCTGATCAGGGTTTGGATAATCAAAACCTAGAGCCGTGCATTTATCTTCGTTGAGGTTAAGGTCTCCTTTGGTGTTTCGACCCATCTCAGTTGGTCAAATAGGGATGACACCAAAATATTCCTCTCCTCCATGTCAAGAGCAAGGGAGTCCACCTAGGCATTCAAAGCACTCCCTTGACTATAACCAAGATCCTTCCACCTTCTCCATTTACCATTGTCCCTTACATGATCCCAGAAGTCACTTACCATAAGTAAACCTTTGTTCTAAGTGTCATTTTTTAGAGTGGTTAGTTCTTCTCTAAACAAATTTGGTTCCCACTACAAGTTATCCTCCCAAAACTGTACAAGGTTCCGAACTCGGATCTCCTAGAAACTATGCTACTGGACAATAGCTCTATTCTCCCAAGCAAGGTTCCAAATGTGGGAGCCTTTGATGAGCCCTAACATTCGGATATGATCCCTCTCCTACCAATTATTTGCATATTTCTATTTCCAAAGCTTCGCCTAAGGGGTTGCCGACTCCTTGAAACACCTCGAGCAAAGTTTGCCTCCTGAAACTCTGCTGAAGGTTTCAGGGTCATGAAGCCTCAAACCACCATGGGCCTTACGTTTGGAGAGCTTGTCTGAAGCTATCAAAGCCCACTTCTTTTTATTTTCCCCTTTTCCCCAAAGAAAATCTCGTTGAATACTCTTGATTTTTTGCATAAATCCTTTTGGAACAGGAAGAGCTAAAAAAATGAAAATGGGTATAGCCTGTAGGAAAACCTTTGTAAGCACAAGAGACCCTGTCAAAGACAAAGACCTATAGGTCCATTTCTTGACTTTTTCCTAAATTTTGTTTGTTACCAGCTCCCACACTCCCTTGCTTAGAGGTTCATCAGTAAGAGGCATTCCAAGGTACTTGGAACGTAACTGATCCTTTTGAAACCTGAGAATTCTGGTGAGGTTCGTCTAAATAGCAATGTCAGTGATGAAAAAAAAGACCTTTGGTTTGTTGTGGCTTAACTTTGTACCAGCAACCAAAGCAAATTCATTCAGGATTTTTTTGGAATATTTGGCTTCCTTCACCTTAGGAATGCCCTGCAACATTGTGTCATCAACAAATTGTTGATGAGTAGAAGCATCAACATCCAAGGTAAGTTTTAGACGTTGGATTCCTCCTTTAGCATTTTCCATTTTGATCACTCTGCCTAGCCCTTCCATCGTGAGAGAAAAGAGTAAGGGGGAGAGCGGATCCCCTTGTCTGAGACCCCTAGAAGGCATAAAGGTTTTAGAGGGAAAGTTGTTAAGTAGAATGGAGAAGCTAGCCAGTTGTGGTTAAAGCCATAATCTCTTAGAATTGCCCTGATGCAAGATCAACTTAGCTTATCATAATATCTTTCTAGGTCCAGCTGCATGATCATACTAACTTGCTTATTTCTCTTGAGAGGGTGTACCACCTCGTGAGCTTGTATGATGTTGTTAAGAATCCGTCTTCCTTCCAAAAATCTAGTTTGGTCCTCTGAGACGAGAACAGGGAGAAGAGGCTTGAGTCAGTTAGTCATCACTTTGGAAATAATTTTATACACTACATTACATAAGGCTACAGGTCTAAATCTATCCAGTGTCATAGTTGTTTTCTTATTTGTAATCAAAGCTATGAAAGAGGCATTCAGAGCTTTCAAAACAATTTTGGATCTTCTAGAGTCTTCCATAACATCAAGTATATCTTGTTTGACTGTTTCCCAACAATCTTTGAAGAAGTCCACATTGAAATAATCAGGGCGAGGAACTTTCCCATTTTTCATCTCATTGATAACTTCACTAACCTCCTCTTTAGACACTGGTTTGTTAAGATTGTGGTTGTCTTCCCTAGTTACAAGCTTAGGAATGAACTTTGTGAATTTGTTAATGAACTGAGTTCTGTCAATGAGAGGCTCCTCTGATATGCTAAGGAAGTGTTGAACTAGGAGTTGTTCCATTTCCTTGTGAGAGATGAGCTCTTTCCCTTGAGGATCTTTAAGTTTTGGAATTCTGTTATGAGATCTTTAATCCGAGGTTGATCTATGAAAAAACATTGTGTTTCTTTCTCCTTCTCTAATCCACTACACCCTCGATTTCTGTCTCCATAAAATCCCCTCTTGCATGCATCGATCTTCCCATTCGTTATGAAGAGATTTAGCCTAAATTTTCCATTCCTCGATCAAACCTTTTGAGATGATTACCTAATTAATCTCCTGGAGTTTCTACTCAACATCTCTTTTGGCTTTAAAAATATTACCAAACTCTTTTTTGTTTGAATCTTTGAGCCTATATTTGATTTGTTTAAGTCTCTGCTACAACATGAACATTTTAGTGACTTGAATGGGCATATCTTTCGTCCACCATTTGTCAATATTGCTGGTGAATTTAGCATGAGAGAGCCAGACATTTCCAAACATAAAATGTTTGCTCCTTGGTGTACCCATAAAATTAGCTTCAAGTTGGATATGCCAGTGGTTTGAGCCTCTGAAGGGAACCATTAAAGCTAACATATCAAGGCCTGTGAGAAGGAGGTCCTCTGAGATTATGAATCTATCTAATTTAGAGGTGACTTGAGAAGCCCCTACCCTATGCCATTTACTATTTCGTTTTCCACTAGCTGCATGTTATTCATGAAGTTCTGGAAGGCAATGGAGTCTCTGTCTATTGTTCTGGTACTGCCTTTTTTCTCTGTAAGAGATCTGATCATATTGAAATCCCCTGCCGGAATCCAGGGCATATCCGAATAACTCTCTCTCAGCTCCTCAAGGGAGGTGAGAAGCTTAAGTTTGTCTTCTAGCTTTCTAGGACCGTAGACATTATTGATCATGTAGATCTCCTTATCACTCAAAGGTTGAATGACCATCGATCGATAGTTCCTAGAAACTTCACCACCTAGGATTCCGAAATTTTTAGTATCCCATACAGTAAGTGTTATATTTCCAAATCTCACTCTTGAGGTTTGTGATGCTACACTTACGGCCTAGGGCAAGACCTCCTTCCAGACCTAGTCGAAAAATTTAAAAAACAATGTTATATTCCCTATACGCGACATTGCCCTAAGCTAAACACGTGTGTATGCAGGTCTGTGTACATCTAACCCGTGTATATGTCTTAAAACACTTAGAAAAAATAAATCTCCTTAATTTCGGGTTGAGATCATGGGTTTTACTTGTTGATTACCTATTAGTGCCCATGGCCCAATTGTTCCCAATGAATTCCCAACTAAAAAACTACTTCAGGAGAAGTATAAAAGGGCTTCAATGGGAAGGCCTAAAGGAGGGGAGAAGAAAGAGAAAGATTACTATGCTGAGATTTCCTTGACAAGGTCTGAAGATCTTAGTGCCTCCTACACTTCCCCCATTTGCAGGAAACCCTTGTTTCCTTATGTGATGATGTCTATCTACTACTTGAGATATCATGGAGTAAGTCATGGAAGGAGTTTGTTAAAGGCTTGAGACTGGACAAATCCGGAGGACGGTTCTGCTTGGAGCCTGTGAAAGGACGAATCAAGTGAAATTATTCCTTTATGTACTTTATTTGTCTATAATAAAAGAAACACTTGTATTTGTTCCTGATATAAATCTTCTTCATGTTTATGATGTCAATGTTATGATTCATATAAGAATGGTTGTTTAATTGCATAACTAACTACCTTTCAATATACTATGAAGATGATTCCTTTATGATGTTTAGTCCATATACTATTGTATTTTCTTGAATTGAACATTTTGTAGGTTGAAAGAGCAAAAGGAACTCCAAGAGGGTTTGGGCCCTCGCAGGATCTTCTCAAATGAAGGACCCCAGGTATGCCCCTTATCGTAGAGTTTGTGTATATTAGCATTATGGTCATATGGAATGTGTGTTTCTCTGTATAGATAACCTCTAATTTGCTAGGGTATCAACCCAAGACCCTAGGGGAATTCATCCCTTAACATTATTGGTGACTCCATTGGGGACAACAATATTGTTGTTCCTAGTTTGGGTTTATTCAAGCCAATCAGGGCTTAGTTGTTTGTTTGGTTACTATTACTGTGTAGTTTGTTCATGTAGGAACTTGAATTGTAAGTTTGATCAGTCTCTTTAGACTATTTTTTTTTTCTCTTGAAATATTTTATATACGCTATTTTTTAATTTTACAAAAGCGTATATATGCATGTTTCCTTAAGTAAACCGGCGTATACACTTGTTTCCTTAGGCTTAATCGCGTATACATGCAGTTGTGCACTAACACAATCACGTATATCTTATAATTTTCAATATTTTTCAAATCTTTTTGTTTCTGGAGGTCTGTCTGCTGGTCTGATTTAGTCTTGAACATTTACTTTTCTGTGTCAATCTTTAGTTTTACAGCAAGTATCTGATTTTAAATTCTTTCTGATTGTGGAAAGTGTCGGTCTTATTTGTTTTTCTTGGAAATGTCATCATGTTTGCTCAAACACACAAGATTTCTTACTAGGAATATTGGTTTCTCTATGTCTTCAAGGTAGAAAGATTGAGTTCAATCTTTGTGTCAAGTTTTGTTTTGGTGACTTTTTGGTTTGCATGTCAAAACTATATCTTTATGACCATCTACTTTTCTTGCTTTTCGAAAGTTGTTAGTTCACACTTTCTTGAAAGTTTTCTTTTCAATCTTTTGGTTTATTGCCAAGCTCTTGTTGCTACTTTTTGATGGTTAAGAGCATTTCAAAACACATTCTTGTTGAGTTCTCACTTGTTTTGTGTAGCAAACTCGCAAAGTGTTTCATTTCCTATTCTTCAATCATAAAGTTTCAATCTTGTTTAGAGCAGCTTTGAAAAGTCATTTTTGTTTTTCTTTTGAAGAAAACTTCCTGAAACTTGGTTTTTATTTCTTGAACTTGGTTTTGATTTAGTTTCCTTTTTATGAGTGAAAGTGCATTTTTGTTTGTCTTGAAACTTGCTTTTAGTGTTTGGACGACATGAGCATCAACAACTTTTACTCTATCTAAACATTTTAAGTGGAAAATAAAAAATTGATAAACAAGTAACTTTCATTTCTTGATTTAAGAGTAGTTTTGAGCATCAACAACTTATATTCTATCTAAACATTTTAAGTGGCAAATTAAAAATTGATAAACAAGTAACTTTCATTTCTTGATTTAAGAGTAGTTTTGAGTTTTGCATCAGCATGTACTTATTGCATTAGGATAAATTTGTGCATCCTTTTAGGCATCCATAGTTTTGTTAATTTTTGTGAGTGTGAAGCGTGAGTAAAAGGAAAGAAAAGAAAATTTTGTTGCTTTCTTCGAAGTTCCTTTGAACCTAGTAGAAATTTCTTTAATCGAAAAACAAAAACAAGTGCATTTGCATATAGTTTGGGTATTATTAATTTCTTTTGCATCAAAACACCACTAGTTTCATTTCCTCTTATCCCTTGACTTAAAGAACAACCCATTTAAAAGCAAGTGCTAATTAAAATATACTATAACTTTTTATAACTGTCAAGTTAGGCACATCAACAAGTTTTAGGATATTTTAGGGCCTTGGATTAGGCAAGTGGAGAGACAACTCTCCAATGCCATTTAAACTATCAAACATAGGAGTCTGAATAGTGAGTGAAAATCCAATAGTGTTAGGGAGACCAAGAAAGCTCTGGATCTGTGAGTTAAGCACGAGGGTTTTTAAAGGCAGGAAAGAGAGATACCCCCTCTCCTACTTGTCGGATCTTACCTCAAGACTGTTTCGCCTGGCTTTTGACACGAGTTGGTAACCTTAGTTGCTACTCCTAATGATCTACACAGGTGGCTGTAGAGGGGAATCCCATTCCACCTGAGGTCAAAGTTGTATCACTCTCAACGGTACTACTAAAGGGCACCCTTAAGAAGCTTGGGGGCTTGCACCAGTGCAGGCTATTGTTAGGAGGTCAGAGTAACTTCCTCTATTACCTTCACTGATAGGACTGGGCCGTCACTATCCCAGACTATCTTCGGAAGGCCCCGTACTTCACTTTATTGTACTTTGGTGTCCGGTCCTCATCACCCGGAGTGGAAATACTTGAAAGCTATTTGACTGGTTGATATCTTTTAGGGACTTTTTAGTGTGTGCTCTGTACTCCTAGTTGGCCTAGCTTTCAATTTTTTCAGTCTTTAGTTAGATCTTAATAAAAAATTCAAAGTGGTTGACCGGTCACCTAGACAGTCTCGAAGATTTTGTGGTCTCTCACCACCAAGTTTAGATCCTTCTCCTAGAACATGCAGAGGTAATATTGTTGTTGGGTTCCATCCCATGGCAGCTGATAAATCGGGGATTGTTCCTCCTCTCAGGGGCGTTAGTGTTCAGAATAGGCCTTGTACTTCCGCAGAACAAGAGAGGAACACTCTAGTTCTTTCTCAAGTTCTCTTTCAGACAGAAGATACCATAGAGGTAGAAGAACTCCCAGAGTCATCAGTGGCTCTGATTTCTCCCCTACCTTCTAGTTATCCAGAAGTATTATGATACGATGGGACTCCAATGCGTAGACCATCAAGTCCAGGTCACATTATGCACTTACGATCGATGACCACTACTGGAATCATGGCTTCTACTAGAAGTGCTACAACTATGCAAACCCCCACATCAGTACAACGGGGAGGAACGATTTCAATCCCCTCTGCTTCTTTATTTGGATCTTTTGCTAGCACATCATTAGTTGGTTCTACCTCCATTCCTTCTACAAATGGAAATTCCCAAACCAATTATTTTAGTTCTAGATTTTTTCCATTTGGCACCCATTCATAAGGTATTTTGTCAGTTCCGTTTAGTGCCTCCACATCCATGATGGGTGGATCGACTTCATTCCAGGGTCTTCCTTTCGAAACTGGTCATATACCACATTCCAACCCAAGAGTAGGATCTATGCCTTTTTCTTCTATAGAACAAAGCAGTAATCCTTTTCAAGGTTCGACTAACCCTGTGGTTAGTGGCATGGGAACTTGGAATCCGTTTTTTGGCCAACAAGGGAATGGGCCATAAAACATGGTCAGTTTGTTTCGAAGTATTCCTCCCTTAGCTCATTGTTGAAATCCTTATCAGGGGTTATCGACTCCTTATAATCCTTTATGAGGAAGGTTCAATGGTTATGGAGGTTTTTCAGTTGAATTTCGTCAAACTCCAAGTTTTTCTGGATCACAAGGTTCACCTTTTGGTTCAGCTAGTTCGGCTGGATACTTCAGGTAGCTTGGTGCCTTTCAAAATCTAGGCCAGTCTTTTCAAAACTTTGGGAGCTCCACGCAATCTGCGTGGAATCCCCAAGGTCCTCCTAGGCTTCCTTTTCTGGCAACTTTGAACTAGCCAAATGTCACGAAATTAACAAATGATCCAATCAAATACAATCCAACCTAGCCTCCAGTCCGAACCAAACTCACTTCGGACATTCCAAAATTTGAAGGAAAGGGCGATGAAGACCTAGGAAACCATGTAACCACATTCCATTTGTGGTGCTCATCAAACTCCCTTATTCATGACTCGATTAGGTTGAGACTTTTTCAAGGCACCTTGATTGATAATGCGGCCAAGTGGTATATAGAGTTGCCAAGGGGCAGCTTTACATCTTTCACTAACATAGCTACTATTTTCATAAATCATTTCCAGTTGCCTATCTGATATGATGCCGGAATGGAACTTCTGGCCACTTTTTGTCAGGACACGACAACTCACATTCTGACCATATTCAGCAATGGAGATGGGGGAAGAGGCTCATTAAAGCCGAAATCCCTCCGGAATACCGTCTCGAATGGTTTTTGAAATATCTACAACCTGAAATCTCTAAGGATGTCTCCATCTCTGGAGTCTATTCTGAGGAGAAAGCTATTTTTAGGGCCCAGCAATTAGAATTGATTTACTCTCAGTCTAGGATCCTACAAAAAATCTTGCTAGATGTTGTTGGGTCTAATTTTGATATAGCCAAGTCGAATCCAGGTCCCCACGCAGATGGTATCATTGGATCGGTAGACATAAATGCGGTGAACTTGTTGAGCCAATTGCAACAGTTGTCTTTGCAAACTGCTCCTAATAATCAAGTCACATCGTCTAACCCTTCAGCTTCCCAACCCTCTTCGATTAATGTCATCCAATCTAATAACCCTAAAGGAAATCAAAATTCCAATGGGAAAAGGAAAGGAAAAGATAAGAAAAAGAGCCAGGATGGGAAGGCTGATGCAAATAAATTCGACAATAATGCTAATGGTGGTAGAAATGAGTCTAGAAAGAAAGTCAAGTTTCCATGCAAGTTGTGCAGTGGAGACGATTTAACTCATCTCTTCCCAAAGATTCAGGATGTTCAGTGCCTGTTAGGGCAGCAAGGGACTTCTAGTTCTCAAGCTATTTTAACCAACCCTTTTCCCCAAGGGCAACAATTGCTTGTTGGCATGAGTTCAAATCCAGGTACCTCTGCCGGGGGAAACCAGGAAGGGGAGAAATCATCAAATGTTTTCATGATGGGTTCTAATGTCCATGTGGCCACTCAGTCACGTGATTATGGTGAAGTTGAAACTTCCAATGACAAAGCTGCTCCTGAGAATACTGACCTTCATATTGAGTGACCCCCTGTTGAGACTATACCATGGATATCAAAAGGTTTCACTAAATGCGTGACTATTAATCCTAATGCTAGGGCCACCCAAAATTACTCTGTTGTTGAGGATTTGGCTTAGAGTCCATGTGCCATGTTCGCTTTAGAGGTTCTCCAGTGGTGTCCAGCTCAACAAAGTGCTTTGTTATCAACAATTGGGGCAGTTGATCCAACTAACTCTTTAATGCTCACTTTCGACATGTTAAATGTCAAAAAGCAACTCCCTCATCATATGGATTTTCAAATAAAGTCCACATACCAGAAAATTAACATTTTTCATACCGTTATTAATGAAGGAGCTTCCACGTGCATCATGTTGATGTCATGCTAGAAGGCCATTGGATCTCTTTCGGTTGTTCCTTCACCTACCCTCCTGACTGCATTTGATGGGCATTCTCACAAGCCGCATGGGATTATCCCAGCCTTCCCTATATGTGTTGGGGGCAACGTCATCAATATTGAAGTAGAAGTTATTGATGCTAACCTAGACTACAATCTCGTCTTAGGAAGGAACTGGGTATATGAAATGGACGTCATTGTTTTGACTATGTTTTGTCTCATTTTCTTTCCTCATGAAGGGAAAATCGTTAAGGTTGATCAATTGGATTATTTTCTAGTTGATCCTGAAGCAACTTCTGACTCTACTGTTCCTTTAGTGGATAACCCTCATCCACCTACTGAGAATCTAGGAGTTGGGATGTATTCTTCATTGATGGGTACCTTTGGTTTTTGCTCTCCTATCACTAGAATCAATGTCATTTCATCATCTAAGAAGTCTCCTCAAAAAGAGTTGTTCCGAAATCATTATTTTTTAGACCCTTGGAGCTTGCCTTCAACTACGACCACATTAGCTGAAGGATAAGTAAATGGAATGGAATTCCCTATGTCTGCAGCTGAGCTCAAATATCAGTCTATCGTTAACTATGCAGACGACCACACTACTCCTTTTTCTGAGGAGGAGGTAGATGGTGATGCGGCCCCAGCCTAGACCCTTGATTCTACCTCCGCTTTGGACTGCTTAGATACGGTTTTACCTTCTTGAAGAAGAAATCCTCGAAGTAATGATGGGCGTAGATCGACCTTGGGAAGACTTGCACCATCGTTCATATTTCATTCCTCCATTGTAGGAAGTGGAATCTAGGTTCTCCAAGCTCTTTACTAGTGATGTTTGTAAGATATCAAACCCTTTAGCTCCAGCACACTTTCGTGTCGAAGGTAATATGTTAGTGATTTCAAAAATGATATCTATAGACATCTCTAGGGACCCTGACGTGATTGAGAATCTCTTCATCGGAATCAAATGTTCCCCTGAAGAAATTCAAATTTACACTAACCTTTTCAAATAATTTTGAGATGTATTTGCTTGGTCTTATGAAGAAATGCCCGTCGTTGATCCTTCTATAGTTCAACATGAGATCAAGACGTATGAAAACACGAAGCCAGTTCGTCAAAGGCTTTGACCGGTTAATCCTAGGAAAGCAGTAGCCATTAAAGCTAAAGTAGAGAAGCTGTTGAAGGCAGGTTTTATATACCCTGTTGCTCTTACCGATTCGGTTTCTAATCTAGTCCCCGTGGATAAAAAGCAAGGAAAAATCCAAGTATGCATCAACTTTAGAGACCTAACAAGGCTTGTCTGAAAGATAATTACCCCATGCCATTTATTGATCAGATTATTGATGATTGTGTGGGTAATGATATTTTTTCCTTCATGGATAGTTTTTCTGGTTATAATCAAATCTCTATCCGTCCTCAAGAGCAACATAAGACAACTTTTATATGTCCTTGGGGTTCCTTTGCATACAAAAAGATGCCTTTTGGTCTTAAGAATGTTGGAGGGACTTTCCAGTGGGTCATGTCATATGCTTTCCATGACATTAAACATATCATCGAAGCATACTTGGATGATCTCGCTGCTCGTTTTGGAAAGAGAACTCATCACCCTAGTCATCTTCGATTGGTTTTTGAGTGATGTCGTTTTTATAAAATCCGGTTGAATCCCATCAAGTGCATTTTCACAATTACGTCTGGTTGGTTATTAGGGCTCATTGTGTCAGACAAAGGGATTAGGGTTGATCCCTTCAAGGTAGAGGCAATAATTCAGTTGCCTCGCCCGTCCTCAATTCGGCAACTTCAAAGTCTTCAAGGGAAGGCTAATTTCATAAGACGGTTTATAGTGAATTATGACGAGATCACTAAAGGTTTTATGCGTTTGCTATGGAAAGGAGTTCCATTTGTGTGGGACGACTTTGTGCAACATTCGTTTGATGCTTTGAAAAAGGCATTAGTCTCTTCCCCGCTTTTGAGTCCACCAGATTATGGTAGGGACTTCCTTTTATATCTCGCTACAGCAGAATCAACCATTGGTATGGTTATCATTCAGGAATACGATGCTCTCATAGAGCATGTGATTTATTATTTGAGCTGAGGCTTGATAGGTCTTGAACTTCGCTATTCTCCGGTTAAGAAGTTGGCCTTGGCAGTTGTCCATGCTCTCCAGCGGCTCCGCCATTATATTTTGCTACGTAAAACTTTTCTCTTAGCAGCAGTCAATCCATTTCAGTTTGTCCTCACTACGTGAGTGATTGGGGGGAAATATAATCGATGGATAGTCATTCTACAAGAATTTGATCTCGAGTTGTTGTCTGCCAAGTCTAAGAAATATATGGTTTTTGCCGAGCTAATTTCCGAGCTGCCTTATGGAGAGGATACTATTTATGAGGAAATTTTTCCCGACGAACATTTATTCCTCATCTCTTCACTTGACCCTTGGTATGGAGATATCATTGTCTATCTCCAGACTTCAAAGTTTCCCTCTACTTTCTCTAAGGATGAACGCTGAAAATTACGTCACTTGGCTAAAAATTATGTTATCATTGGTGATACATTATATCGTAGAGGGGTTGATTCAATCCTTCAACGTTGTTTAACCTCAGAGGAAGCATAGTTAGTGCTCAATGACTGCCACAGTGGAGCTTGTGGTGGTCATCTATCGGGGCTTGCTACAACTCAACATATCTTGCGTGCTGACTATTTTTGGCCTTCGCTCTTCCAATATTGTGTTGAAGTGGTCAAACGCTGTGACTATTATCAAATTTATACTTGGAAGATGCGCACACATCCAGCTCCTCTTTTTCTCGTTGTCACTGTCGATCCTTTTACGAAGTGGGGTATTGATTTTACAACTTGTAATCCACCTTTAGTAACGAATCACAAGTACATTATTGTGGCCGTAGACTACTTCACGAAGTGGGCTGAGGCCATGCCTACTTATAAAAATGATAGTGAAATAGCGACATTGTTCCATTTTAATCATATTAACTCAAGGTTTGATATCCCAAGAGAGATTGTCACTGACCATGGGAGTCATTTCCAGAATCAACTAATGTCTGAACAGGCTCTCAAATTAGGTTTGAGTAGGAGCATTCATCTCCTTACTACCCTCAGGCCAATGGATGGGTCGAGGCAGTGAAAAGAACTATTAAGATGATCCTGTCAAGGAAAATCGACAAAAATCAGTCCAATTCGCACCTTATGTTGTATCCGGCTCTTTGGGCATACCTAACCTTCGTAAAGACTGCTACAGGTTTTACACCTTTCTAGTTAGTTTATGGGATGGAATCTATCTTTCCTGCCGAATGTGAAATCCCATCCCTTAAGTTAGTTGTTGAGCTCCTTCCAGAGACTTCTAGTCTCGAAGAGCACCTCCTTCACTTGGAACATCTCAATGAGCAGCGTCAAGATGCTGCCAGAGTAAATGAGGCTCATAAGAAAAGGGTTAAGACTCAATATGATAAAGTTGTCCATCCTCGAGTCTTTATTGAAGGCGACCTTGTCTTGGTATATGATAGAGAAAAAGACACCTTGGGGGTATGAAAGTTCAAACCTATGTGGTACGATCCCTTTATAACTAAACGAGCTTTAGAAAAAGGGTCGTATGAGTTAATCGATTTTGAAGGAAACAAGTTGGTAGAGCCCCGGAATGGGCTCTACCTCAAGAAGTACTTTTCTTAAGTAACAGCTGGGCAATGGCTTCTTTGTACATTGTGTATATTTGTACATATCTCATTGAGAGTTTTTGATATCAACACTTTTTGATCTGCTGTGGTAGGTGTTGATGGATGACTTGGTCTATTTGGGATTCACCGATGGTGCTAGTCAGCACACTCGGAACCTCACTTCCGTAGCTTGGGTACTCTACTATCCAACTGGTCACTTGATGGTATCTAGGGGAGTATTCATTGTTCCTTCTTCAAATAATATGGCTAAGTATATTTCCGTCATTAATTTACTATTCGAGGCAATTTCCCATGAAATCGACTTGTTAGTAGTTTATCTTGATTCACAACTGATAGTGTCACAATTGAATAACATTTATCGGGTAACGGATCTATGTTTATATCGCCAGTATTTAGGGGTGAGGTTGTCGCAAATATCATTTGCTTATATTAATTATTTGCACATTCCAAGATCTCATAATTGGTTAGTTGATTCTATCGCTAATCAAGCATTAGACTGGCACAACAATCATTCATCACAATAAAATCAAGTGCCAAAAAGTCGAGCTGTATATATATATCGTAAAACATGTCGAGGGTACATAAGCCTATCCAAAATAATATACAAAATTTGGACTCAAATGCCCACAATCATGTCCATTATATCTAATTCCCCGGCTCAAGATGAGTGGCTAAGTAGGCAGCTACTGCATTGGCCACACGCCTAAAAGTGTGAACCCAGTCTCGTGGCATCCCAACCACATGACGCTACATCTCTACAAGAAGGTCCTCTATGGCCGCCATCGGAACTCCATGAGTTAGTCTCACAATGTGTCATTGAACTGTGTGCAGAACTTGCTCTATGTCTACAGCTGCCTCTTTGGCCCATCGGCCATGATGTCTGTCCCATGGGAAATCATCTGGTCATACCGTCCCAATATCTGGAACATGATCATCATATTATTCATTTGAATCCTATCAGAAACATTTTGCAAAATTCATTATTATATTTGAAAAATCACAAAAAAAATTATAAAATCAAAAAATACTTACGAATGTCACTGAATGCTGCAGTCGATGGTAATACTAGATTGGGGATCTCCTTCGAAATCCAACCTCACATAAGGGTAGTCATCTATGGCGATGATCTGTTGATCCCACCAGGAAAAGAAGTCATCGTCAAATGGAGTCCGTGGGACGTCCCCACCTCCTGCCCACCTCCCCATTTGTGGATCTCGTGGGGTGCTGATTGAAACCGATACTCTAGGACAATGTGCAGGGACCCTCTCAAAAAAGAAAGAACACAGAATATTCCCATATCCAATGTTTTCGGTTTGCCCTCTCTTGATGGAAGTGAGCTGGATTTTCAGGTTGGTCAAAATAGGAGTACACTAGTGAAATACGGTGGTGAGACAATCGACCACCAAGCTCATGGCTAGTCGTGATGCCTGGTGCAGAGAAGATGATCCCTTCACTCTAGCTATAGTGAACAAGATTATCCTCAACGATAAGCTCTCTACATGCGTGATTGAAATTTGACATCCAACCTTTTTTTGATGTCTCGGGAAATAGATATGTACGTAGTCCTCAATCGAGAGACTACCTCATGTCCTGCCCCTAGAATATACTACCTCTCCCCTTCGGGAAAGGCCTGTGATGAAATAAATATCTTCCACTTCTATCCTAAGTGGCATCTGGTCAATCATAAATGCATCATTCTCGATACTCTAGTAATCAAGGAGCATCTCAAGCAAATGTATGTTTTCTTTCATATTTGGCATTTTGAATAATTTTAGCAAACCACATCGCTGTAAAGCATCCAAAGCATTAGGATCATTCATGACCTCATCATCCACTGCAGTATGCTCTCCTTCTTGCCAAGTGACTGGCATCCTTAAGAAAAAATGAATTTAGACCATTAGTTTTCTTGTTTTAAATGTTCGCAGCGTATATGTGGGTTCATTTGCACACAGTCATGTGTAGGGCCTGTGTGTATGCAGGTTTCATATACCCAACCCACGTATACGCCGCGGTGAAATTTTTGACAAAAAATTTAATGGTAAAACATAAATTAAAATTCTAAAACTAGTCACAATTGATTGCAAGACAGGTATAAGAGTTACCTGGGGACTTTGGAAGAATCTGAACGGTTGAATTTTGCGTATGTTTTGCTCCTTCTGCTCCATTTCTCTACTCTCAAACCCAAATAATGAAAATGGTGAGTCCAAAAACTCTTTTATAGGCTTTGAAAATGCAAAATTTTTTCAAAACTTAATTTTGTTTGGTCTCATGTAACTTTTAACATGGGAGCTTGGAATGTCGAGAATGGTTTGACTTTCAAGACATTTTGGATGTTTTTTCGACAGTTTCAATACGGTTCCATGACTACTGACCCGTCATGGCAGGTATCGTTTTCTCACTAGAATATAGGTTATGGAAGCCATTTATCCATTGCATTATGCATAGTAGCCTCCATTTGTCGATACACTTGCCATAGGGTCAACCCCATCATGTTATGGTTCATAAACAACTTTTACTTGCCAATTTTTTAAATCATGACACGATGGTAGAGCCATCCTTTTCATGGGCATCATAGTTAGCACCTCACTAACATTTGTTGCCCACGCTGCTCTGACTTGAGTAGGCTCGGGATTCCTCTGTAGTCTCGCCATGGCTTATGTGATGAAGACTCATTCCTCCTTTTATCTTCACTTCATTCTGGCCTTATACCCTAGAGGCTCCTTTGTGTTGAGTAGTACTACTGCATTGCATTTTGACCCATTTTCACCTTTTGGCCTTGAGTCAGCTTCACCTGGACTCGTGTATAAGCCAACTTTTGACCATGACGACTGCAAAATCAAACTTGCGTACCTTTAACTTCTGCAACTTGACACACCTTGACCCATGGAAGGAAAACACCTTCGATTGTCTTTGACCGGTTTTTTCCTTCCTGCATTGAGCATAGGAATGTTCCATTCCTAGGAACTAGATCATATGCTTCACTGACACTCGTTCTTTCCACTGTACTATAGAATTCTTTTATTATTTTTCTAGCTTAAATGAAAAAGACAAAAAACTTATATATCCAAAAAAGAGTGGGAATGGAACAATATTTCCACTTATTATTGGCAGCTAGAGTCAGTTGTGTCGCCCTTGAACAAAGCACTCAAAACAAAGTCTCCTCTATTTCGGTGGGATTTAGTTTGAGTTAGGTATTCCTTAACCTTGTTATTGAGTCAATTCTCCATCGATTGTTTATCTCTTCCAATCATATGGAGGGTTCGTTCATGCCTCATGCATGATGAACTTATACAGAGTCACCATATGTTGCCACATAGTGACATTGAGTTGTGCTTTTGTTCAAGGGAAGTTAGCCTTAGTCGGCCTCTCTGCGGTGTCCCTTAACTCATTTCTTCAGTTGGCCATCCCTGCTTGTCAGCATCATGTATATCATCACATCAGGTATATTGGTCCTTTACTCGTGCCGGTCTGACAAGGTCTCCATTGACTTCTTTCCGGCAGGTCTTGTCTTTATCGATGATGACATCTTGCTCTGAGGACGGGACTAGAGCTGCACCCTCGCCCTATTTTCATTATTGATAGGTCACCTTATGCTCACCATCGGTCAGTATCATCGGTCCTTGACTGATTAGTTTCCCTTATGTTCGACTTCAGCTTACATTATCAGACATTGGGATTCGTGCAGTACCTTGGTTTCCATTTGACCCTATTGGTGGATACCTCGCCTCTGTGTCATCTTTCATTATTGGTT
The DNA here is from genome assembly GCA_000404065.3 of Pinus taeda. Lineage (NCBI taxonomy): Eukaryota > Viridiplantae > Streptophyta > Pinopsida > Pinales > Pinaceae > Pinus > Pinus taeda. The sequence continues at coordinate 207,403 of APFE030132858.1, forward strand.
GGTTCAGAGGGTTTCTGTCATGCGCTAGCCGCATCTTTTGTACACCGAAAATGTACTTTGGTCAGGTTATTACATCTTTTTCATCAGATTCCTTCCACATTATTGGCCTACAAGTTACACCCACACTAGATTGATGAAGGATGCCTTAATGCCTTCCTTCTAGTGGATCTTTCCCTATCGACTTCGGCTCATTTCTCTAGGGAAAAGATCTTGAGTCCATTTGGTAGTACCTTGGGGTTTGCAGTCATTAGTGGCAGATCCTTCGCTATCGATAGTGGGAAACCATCATTGTCTCCTGATTGATAGATTCTTACAGGTGTTTGACTCCAACTCATCTATTCACACTTGTTAGATTGTACTAGGTACCTTGACACTCATTATCATTATCGGTGAGTAGTCTCGCGTTTGTTAATGGTATACATCAATGACTGGTAATCAAATGATTTTTCACATGGTCGACTTTAGATCATTTATTCCCATGCTGTAGAAATGTACCACGGTGGTTGGGGAAGACCTCAGGTTGTATCAGCCTTCATTGGTTCACTTGACACTTGCTTATGTTGCTTCTAGTTGATACCACTCCACTTTATATGTTGCAGTCATTCATGGCAACATTTTATATGCTGGCAACTGTGTTTGCAGTATAGTACCATCTTACTCCATCATGTTCATTTGTTATTTTTTGGGATCAGTCTTTGATATCAGTGATCGGCTTCATCCTTCAGCATCATTGACATTCTTATATGTGACATTTAGGCATGTACTTGTTCGATTGTGATCAGATGATCCATTATGTATTTTCCAGTCTTTTATACTTGTATACTTAGTGGATCCACTTGTACTTGATATGCGGGCATGTTGTACTTTCTCTGAGCATGGGTATGCCCACCTAAAACAATGTTTCTTTTTTATCTCCTTTTGTGGCTTGGCAGGATAAACTATGGTGAAGTCCTTCTCAGTTTTTGACATATTTTCTTTCCATGTACTTGCTTAATACATTTCGGCCATCATGTACCCCTTATGACCTCATGTATTAGGGGGCATCTGTTATAGCTCCAAATCTCACTCTTGAGGTTTGTGATGTTACACGTATGGCCTAGGGAAACCCCTCATTCTAGACCTGGTCCAAAAATTTAGAAAACAATGTTTTATTCCATATACACGACATTTCCCTGAGCTAACATGTGTGTACGTGGGTCTGTGTATACCCAACCAGCATATATGTCTTAAAACACTTAAAAAAATAAATCTCCTTAATTTCAGGTGAAGTTCGTGGGTTTTACCTGTTGATTACCTATTAGTTCCCGTGGCCCAACTGTTCCGAACGAATTCCCAACTAAAAAACTAGTTTGGGAGAAGTATAAAAGGCCTCAATGGGAAGGTCGAAAGGAGGAGAGAAGAGAGAGAAAGATTACTATGCTGAGATTTCCCTGACCAGGTCTAAAGATCCTAGTGCCTCCTTCACTTCCCCCATTTATAGGAAACCCTTGTTTCCTTGAGTGATTATGTCTATCTACTACTTGAGATATCATGGAGTAAGTCATGGAAGGAGTTCGTTAAAGGCTTGAGACTCGACGAATCCGGAGGACAGTTTCGCTTGGAGCCTACGAAAGGATGAATCAGGTGAAATTATTCCTTTATGTACTTTATTTGTCTATAATAAAAGAAACATTTGTCTTTGTTCCTAATATAAATCTTCTTCATGTTTATGATATCAATGTTATGATTCATATATGAATGGTTGTTTAATTCCATAACTAACTACCTTTCAATATATTATGAAGATGATTTCTTTATGATGTTTAGTCCATATACTGTTGTACATTCTTGAAATGATTGTTTTGCAGGTTGAAGGAGCAAAAGGAACTCTAAGAGGGTTTGGACCCTGGCAAGATCTTCTCAAATGAAGGACCACAGGTACGCCCCTTATCATAGAGTTTTCTTATATTAGCATTATGGTTGTATGGAATGTGTGTTTCTCTGTATAGATAACCTCCGATATGCTAGGATATCAACCCAAGACCCTACAGGAATTTATCTGTTAACAGTAAGAATCTTACATGTTGAGTTATCTGCTTTAACCTCTAGATACTCATACATGATTAACCATTTGCTATGTATCTCTCTAATCTTGTCCATCAAACATTTTGTTTCCTGAATAAAAACCATATACAATTTTTCTTCTTTTATTCTACTGCTAAGAGTTCTTTGTTTCCTTTTACTTCCTAGACCCCTAGTGTTCCAAGTTATAAGCCTCATTAAGAAGTAAAGGTGTAACTTGTGAGATCCCTTAGCTTACCTGAGTTAATCATAATTTTCCCACATTTGGTCAACAACTCATTCTATTTTTTCCTTCCTCTTTTCCTACCCAGGTTCCTCGAATAATGCATTAGTGTATCCTCCATTGTTTTCACCCCCTTATTGTCCTAGCTATCATGGTTTCTTTTGACTCCAGAACACTTCATTTGTGATCTCCAGAGGAAGAGCTATTGAACCTTGTCAAACTCTTCTTTTGGCAGAGAGTCTAACCCTTTTGTCATTCCCTCCTCCAGAAACTTTTCTAGATCTAAACTCTCCCTCTCTGTAATCTCCTGCAGTTCATGGTATTTCGTTCCAGACTCGCTTGGGGTCATCTCGTGGTCCCTACTGAGTTCCGTAATGCTTGGCATATCATTTTTTTATTTGTTGTTTTCTAGTATATCCTCCATATTAGCATCCCTATCATTGTTAATGGGAATATTCTCCGATTCCTAGTTTGTCCTATTGTTTTCGACTTCTTCTTCTAGGATCTTGAAGCTATTGTAGCTTGCTTGTCCATCTTCAATAATTTTCTTTTAGTACCGCTTGCCTCCTGTCCCTTTACTCTCAACCTTAGTAAAAGCTTCAGGATCCTTGCTTGTAGTGGCTTTCAGATTGCACTCTAGCTTGTTCAATGGGCAATCCCTGTATAGGTGCCCGTGTCCATGTCACTTACGGCACCTAAATAGGAAGTTTTCATAGTCCACCGATTGCATCCATTCCTTGTCACACACTTCTAAAATGATTTCATCTAGAAGTTCCCCAGGTAATTCCATTTCCACAGATATCTTGGCGAAGGAAGTGTATTTGCCTCTTAGAGTAGCATCTGAGATCTTTATAAAGTGCCCTAGCTTGTTGTCGATAGCCTATAGAGGCTCCAGAAACAAATAATATAAAGCAAGGGAGTAGAGTCTTATCCATACCAGCATTGAGGTGAAAGTTTCTCATTATGGGACAAAGTTCATTACCCATGGTCTCATATAAAGTCCTGTAGAAGCATAAAAATAGGCTTCTCCCTCGAACACTCTATCTTTATTCTCTAAGCTTGTGAACACCATCGTAAATAAGCCCTTAGACCCAAGGTGCAAGTTAATGTTCCCCTTTAGTTTCCAATGGTTCCTTATCCATGCTTGAAAAGCCTTCTCTGTTGGCCAAATCCCCATAAATTTAAAAATAACAACATATTTTTCCATGTGTTCTATGTGCACCTGCATCGTTGGGTCACTTAAAATGAATCGAGGAATAGTGGTCAACGTGGGTTTGCAGACCCCAAATATACTCATAGGTGCAACTTTCTCACTACTATCCTTTGTCCTCTTCTCTTTACTAGCTTGCTCATGATTCTCTTCCTGTCCTTGAGGTTTGATGGTGTCCATTTGTTATGTATACTTAGCTTATGTTACCATCTCCATTGGTTTCTTTAATCAATGCGATCCATCTCTCTTGCTTTTGTCTACAACCACTTGACTGTAAGAGGGAGCTGAACTCCCTCCTCCATGCCCAACCATGGTGACTAGTGACAGAACCCTAAAGCAAAACCCTAGTTCAGATTGCAACAATGAACTATCTTTCCCCTACTTCGTCATATTGTCATGTAACTTAACTCTAAATTAAAAAATATTAAAAAAATATAAGAGAAATGTTGTCACATTAAAAAATATTAAACAAATATGAGGGAGATGTTGTCATATTAAAAAATATAAAGAAAATATGAGGGAGATGTTGTCACATTAAAAAAAATTAAAAAAATATGAGGGAGATGTTGTAACATGATGTAATCGTTACTTTAAAAATAAATATTAAAAAATATGTAGGAAAAAAAAATAAAAAAAAATGTGTTGGCTAATATATATTGTATATGTTGAAGATATGTATAACATTACTTTAAAATAAAACAAAATTAATTAAAATTAAAAAATGTATCCGCTAATATTAACAAACTCAATTGAAAATGATATATATATAATATATATATATATATATATATATATATATATATATATATATATTATATATTATATATAATTTAAAAATAGATCAACTAGCTTATTCATTGAATAACAAATTAAATTAGGTAAAGGAAGCAAATGATTCAATTGGGCATATCATGTAATAATAACCAAGTAAATTTGGTAGTGTTTAGGTTTTCTGTTGTGTGATTTCTGTAATAATAATAACCAGGTAAATTTATATTTCCTAATAATAATGAAGTAAATTTCATGTTTTTGGTTGTAGGAAGGTAAACTCAATATAATGGAAGGTTCTCAATAAAATTAGTAGGAGTGATGGGAAATATTGAGTAGAATATAATATTTAGGGTGGGGCGTGACTTGAAATATCATGTAAAATTTAATAATATTACATTTTAATTAGTATTGTCCCTACCCCTGGTGACTATTTATTAGGTGGGGTGGTTATAAATATTTTGTAACATATATTATTGTAATATTATATTTTATGTAATCAATATATTTGTAACAATTAATATAGATGTGTTCCATCTATAAATTTAATTAATAAGAAGATAAAAACTTAGTATTTACAATATGACAATATTTTTAATCATGAATATTTACCATGGATATTATTAACTCCTTAGTAGTTTGTTACAATACCATGGGTCCTCTAGACTTTTGATTATTATGTTATGGATCTAGGATTTTAATTGTTACAATACCATGGGTCAATACCATGTCTTATCAATACCACATGCCCAAAAGCAATAACTTATTTACAAATAAAAATATTTTACAAATATTTTATTTTAATTTATTTTTATAGCATTTTTTAATTAAATATAAGAAAAAAATGGTTATAATTACTTTTGAGGCATATCTAAACCCTCCATCCTCACGAATACTAACAATATTTTCATAGAGATTAAATGGAGGTTTTATTAAATTAAAAAATGAGAATACTTTTATATATACATATGTGAAATTTATATAATATAAATAATATTATAATGAACTAGGATAGATGCATCTTAACCAAGGATCCAAGCGAAGTGAGAAAGCAAAGTGAAATATAGTGTGTGATTCTTTTAATTTTTTTTATTATTGTATTTTCTTTAACGTGATTGATCCAAAGTATAGGTTAATATTTTCCAACCAATTATGTGTTTTATTAATTTAGATATTTTCTTAAATACAATACAATGGGATGATATTTAAGAAAGAGAGTGAGATGGAAGGGGGCATAAATATTTTTAGGAGCGAATCTTAGCCGAAAAGATAAATTTAAGGGGTTTTATATTTTGGAGGGTGAAATTTTTATATTATACCCATTTTCTATACAGCCAAAAATCTATTTAAAAAATAAATATTTATTACATTTTAGACCAAAAAAATAAAAGGCAATAAACAATGCAAATCTTGATTCCCCTGATTTGGGAGATTGCATTTGCTTGCAGTCACCCAATTTTGTAGGTTGAAGGTTGGTTCTAGTTATAATTGGCCCCAGTTTCCTGGTTTGCAAATCAAAATTTGAGGGTAGATTTGAATTTTGCGATTTCATGGGTTGAAGGTTGTATCTAGTTGTAATCACCCCCGATTTCCTTCTTTGAAAATCGAAAATTGAGGGCAGAGTTGAATTTGGGGGATTCTCCTATATAAGTTATAGAATTTCCATTCATTGAGGTCGAAAAAAGGAATGAAACCTCCACAGTGCCTCCGAACAAAGGATGGATGCTGCTTGCACTATGGGCTTGACTTCATAGTGGTATTGACCATCCTTCTGATATTATCGCAGAATGACTAGGCATAAATGGAAACAACACTGTAGGAGGGGCAAGCTTCCTTACGTTCGTATTCATCGATTCATGCAGAACCCAACCCTTAAAAGAGTATATTAAGAGTTACAACTAGCTAAATCCGTAAGTTTACATGAGTTATTGTACATTGCAATGACATGATTTAAGATGGAAATACCCGAACCTATAAAAAAATAGTGGTGCTCATCTAGGAGAATTGATCCTTCGACCACATGGTGGGCTAGACAAAGGAACAAAATCCAGAGATAAACAGTGTAACAATAGAGACATGAAACCAACCTCAGTAGACATTGACTTCTCATGAACCCTGTGTTAATGCCACAAAGTGGTGTGCCTTCCCTTCACAGATGGGGTGTTGGAGTTTCGTGTTACAGAGCTTGTAACTATTGAGACTATACAGAACTCCAAGTTTGAGCCAATAGTTTTAAGGCCTTCTTGGGCATTCCGGAAGCTAATGCGAAAGAGAGGGAATTCTAATGGAAGATCTGCTTGGATATTGGTGTGACTGTGTGGGATTTTGATGGTGTGGAGTAGTATTTTTTCTCGAAGGTGAGTAGATCTAGTTTGCACTATTTTGGTATTGCTACATAGATATTTGGCTGGGTTTGAGGAGTACCATATATCTGTCTGGTAGTTTTTTGTGTTGTCTGTGCTAATTGCAATGTGGTCCTTAGATACTTCCCACTTTTTATTTGTTCCTTGCCATAGTTTTGGGTTACTGTGGCATATCAGGGTATGGGGTAAATTTCTTTGACTATAGTGACTTCTAATATGCCCGACACATTTCTAGCTTTTGTTCTTTCCCACATATTTTCTGAGATTTCCCAGATTCTAATGATATTCCTTATTGCAACCTACATCATTTTCTGCATCTTTAGAACACACATTCCACCTAGGCACAGGTAGCCAAATGCCTATTTGGACTGACCTCATCTCCCTGCCATGCCCTCATTTATCTCATAAATGAAATTGTTCCTTGCAATGAAAATGTTCATGGAATATTGTTGTTTTTGAAGATTAGGTGTTCGAAATCAAGCGTAATTTGAAGGTTCCTTGTTATGTTAACATTTTTTATGTGGCTTTCTCTGGGGTAATGATCTGATACATTTTACTAGTCTTTCTGTTACAACAAAATGTATTTCGGTTTTGTACATCTTAAGCAACAAAATGCTGCATTTTCTTTTATTTTTTACACCTTTTTGGGGGAACATGATCTTGTATTCAGAACCATAGCTGCATTTTCTTTTCTGTTTTACAACTTTTTCGGGGAACATGATCTTGTATTTAGAAGCATAGCTGTATTTTATTTTGTGTTTTACACCTTTGTTTTGGGAGAATTTGATCTTGTATTCAGAAGCCTACCTGAATTTTCTTTTGTGTTTTACACTTTTTTCTTGGGAACTTGATCTTGTATTCAGAAGCCTAATTTGAAGGTCATTTTGAGTGTTATTTTTTTCAATAGTCTAATAGTTTACGTGATCAACTTATGTAAAGCCGAAAGAAATATAATTCTAGGTATTGGAATCTATCGTTTTATGTTTTTTTAGTTGCAATATGATTTGGTCAAGAATGAGTTTCATTAGTATCCAAAGAAACTACATGTTCATGTATGATAATAAACACCATAATGATATTTGGATCTCTTATTTTTTTGTTTTGAACTTTTGATATGTTTTTTTCAATGACATATTGTATTAGAATACATCTTGTCTTCAATTTGGATGTTTTCTTCAGTGTCTTGTATTCAAACAATGTCAACTTCAATGTGCAAGGCGTTTACAATGTAGTTTGATAGTGCCAGAAGTGTATTTTTTGGGGACTTTTTTGCTTATCCTGATCACAATTCTTTTTTATGGGTTACAATGGATGATTTTATATGTATTTTTGCAAAGGCCTTCATTTTATGTCTTTGTTCCACTTCAAGCTCTGGTGTATGACATAGAGGATGAGCTCCTATGGGAGAGATGCCCTATTTGAGACTCAATTTTTTCTAGTTGAGGGTACTGAAGATTCACCTTTGAGCATTGGTGTGGGTGATGGCATTGGAGAGCCAAAAATATATATTGTTTTCTTGCCACTGTTGGAAGGATCTTTCAAAGCCGTTTTGCAAGGAAATGAAAACAATGAGCTCGAAATATGTATGGAAAGTGATATGAATTGCAGGGATTATGAAACCCTATAAAATATAATTCTTAATATGAGTCAATTTTTAATTCCCTGGAGTAAAATACACATTCTGATTTTCTTTTGAATTTACTTTGTATTTGGAATTCTAGGAGATCCTGCTATTGAGACAACTCAAGGAGTTCATTCAATTTTTTTTGGTGTTGGAACAAATCCATATGAAATGATGACTAGTGCAGTAGAGTGAGAATGTTTTCATGTTTCAACTTTCTTATTTAATTTCATCTCTTTTTTAACTTTTCATATTTCAATATCAATGTTATATGATTAACACCAATTATTGATAACGCAAGGTTGTTGATAGGCATTCTAAAACTTTCTTATTTAACTTTCTCCCTTTTGGAACTTCTCATATTTAAGAATCAATGTTATATGATTATCAATTATTGATAGTGCACGGCTATTGAGAGGCACTCTTAAACCTTTTCCTATCATGAATGAAATATGGTAATTTCTCATCGAAATGAACCTTGGTTCTTTCCAATGGTGTCTGAATTTGTTCTATGTGCTAAAACGTTTAGCTCGCATTGAATTTTAATTGAAAATGAAACATATCCATGTATTGTTTTACTAAGTCGTTATAAGTTCTCGCTGGTTCTTTGTAGTCTTATGATTTGAATATTTCTCTTGTAATTACGTGATATACTCAATTGGTTTGGGTGGTGTACATGGGACACATTTTCCACAGATCTCACAGCTGAGGGTGTAAAACAAGGTTTAGAAAAGCTATATTATTTTTCCCACCCCCCTTTCATGTTCTGTAATAGTATATCAACTCTTGTCAAGATGTAGTTATACTTTGACCTTATCCTAAGGGTCCAGTTCCAAATGTTTGTGTTTTTTTGTATCTCTTTAACAATCTAGAGAAAGGGGGCACCTGTCCAAAGTTTCTACTTCTTGATGATGGCTGGAAATCTGTTGAAATGGACTCTAATGCAAATCCTCGTCTATTTGGCAATAAAAGAAAGTAGCCTTGACCTTTTGTTTTCTTGAAATATGACATTTGAAGACAATAATTCATCTCTCTTTGAAATCTGAAGATAATTTCCTTTTTATCCTAAATCTTCTTGTAATATGAAGATAATTTTACTTTTATTCTCAAAGTTCTTATAATCTGAAGATAATTTCATTTTGATGCTCCATTTTCTAGTGGAACTCTAAACATTCTATGGTCTCATAATTCAATTTTTCAAACTAGTTGACACATGTGAAAGAGAATTATATGTTTCTAAAAGATGGAACAATTGGTCAAAGACAAGGGGGTCCTACTTTGGGCGTTAGATACATTGTTATAGAAGCAAAGAATACTGACAATTTAAGGTAAGCTACCTTAGATGTTCATTATTAATTACTCAATTATACTCCTAATTTATCTATATGCTCCAAACCCTTCATTCTAACACTTGCCTTCTGAATTAATAAGCTACATTCTTTGTTTAGTGACTAGTCAATATATTTAAACTATATTTTTTATATGTAGACTATTTTCCTCGGTAGTTGATTTGGCATGCTACTTTGTTCCCAATTTATATTAGATTTGTGTTATTCTAGGTAAATGTATTTTTGGCATGCTATCACTGGTTATTGGGGAGGAGTGAAGCATGATGTTTCCAGAATGGAGCATTATAATTCAAAATTGTTGTTCACTATTTAGCCTCATGGGATTATTCTTCACCAACTAGACGAGGCATTAGAATGCATAAAATTAAATAGATTGGGCTTAGTCCATCCCAAAATTGTGTCTCAATTTTATGATGATGTCCACTCGTATCTAGCAAGTGTTGACATTAATGGTGTCAAAGTGAACGTCCAAAATATTATCGAGACATTAGGTGTAGGCCATGGTGGTCGTGTTAAATTGGACAACCAATATCAGCAAGCAATGGAGGCTTCTATTGCTAAAAATTATCCTAATAATGGGATAATTTCTTGTATGAGTCATAATCTTGATGGTCTTTACCGGTCAATGCCATGGAATTGTGTATGGTTTCTTGTAGTAAACAAACGCTCTAACCAATATTTTCTCTCCCTTGACTATAACAGTAAAAGTTTTTATTTAATTGTTTATACAGTTCCAAATAGACTGCTATTATAAGAGCCTCTGATGATTTATGGCCAAGGGATCCTACATCACATACCATTCATATTGCTTCTGTAACCTACAACAACATTTTCTTGGGAGAGTTTATGCAGCTTGATTGGGATATGTTCCATGTAATGCCCCTTATAATATATATAATGTATGTACTTCCAAGTTTATTTTCTGAGCTTCAAGTCTTCGAGTAGTAGCTGATTATTATATATTTAGGTCGATAGGCTTTTCTCTTAAATCAGTTAACCTCACAATTTTGTCTACCATTTTTACTGACTTGTGACACCTATCTAATAACTCTATCTTTATTCTCATGATATATATCATTATGCCTATGATTTCAACCAACTCCATTTTTAGAACTTCACACTCTACGAGTGAGTTCCATGGCCAAGAATTCACTGGGTATAGCCACAAAGAAGTTATTATTTGCTACACTTTTTTTCTTCGATGGACTTTGCAATCAAACCTTTGTACATAATGCAAACTAGGGTATTCTTGGGAAAGAGAGAGTTGAGAGTATCAATGATTATGATAATGACAGGCGAAGTGGGGTATCCATCCATGGATAAAATTATACAAATAAGGACCCTATGAACCCCTTCATTGATAAAAATCAACTCACACAATCTATAGGTCAGCGAAGATGAGAAATGAAGGGTTTCAGAAATAGGAATATGGTGAAAAACATCTAGGATTGGAGGCAGAATCTTCTTCATCCTCCTTTGAGCTATGAGTCTATTGAAAAAGTAGGATAGTAGGGAAATGACAAATTTGGATAGATCCAATGTACCAAAGATAATGTAAAAAATTGAAGAGAATCTTAATAAAGGATATATTAAAGGTTGACTACATGATATGATATGAAATAGTTGGATGATCAGTGGCAATTTGGTCTTGCGGTAGTTTTTATGCCATTTTTGACCTACATTGTGTAAGGAAATGAGCAAGAGCTCCATCCTCTATAGATTTGTATGCTGGGCAGAGTCAAAATTCCAAATGGAGATGCCCTGGTTATCAGTTTGTGCAGTTTTCACTCCCAGATCATCTTCACTACTATTGTTTTTTTTGTAAGGTGCAAGAGGCAGAAGTAGAATATTATCTCACTCCACATTCATGTGGAGGACCATGTGGGAAGCCACTTGAAAAGGAAAATAAATCTCCCAGTTGCTCACATAAATGTACTCTACAATATCATCTAGAGACTTTACCACCTTGCTCAGTAATGGTCGCCCTAACGTTGCCTGTGTGGTAAAACGACAATTACAAGGAGATTTTCTAATCATAAATCAATTGAATCATGTGGACAATGCTGTGAAAAGTGTCTCAAATGTTGACACCATTATTGTGACAATGTCTACCATGAAGGCCCATGTGATCCTTTCAAGCTTCTAATAAAATCACCATGATTTTGTGGGGAAAAGGAGGAGATGATACTTTGTGGTGATATGGAGATCTAAGCGGAAATAGACTAGAAAATTGGTGTATTTTCATGTAAGATCCCATGCAAGAAAATAATTTCCTCTCAGAATCATAAGTGCAACAATATATGTCATCCTGGAGAATGTGGAGAGCGTGAATTATCACCTAGGAAGGTCAAATGTTGCCCCTATGGAAAAACTCAGCTCCAAAATCAGAGGAAGAGTTGTATGGATAGCATACCAACCTACTTAGAGGTATGTGAGAAGCTTCTTCCATGTGGAAAACATTTCTATATAAATTTCCTCCTTGTTTGGTTTCTATTAAGAAAAAATGTTGATGTGGATCATCATCTAAGACGATCCCTTGCTAGAAGACCATGGTACTGGTTGAGGAGAACGATGAATTCACATGTGAAGAGAATTGTGAACAAAAGAAAAATTGTTGTAGTTAGAGATGCAGTGAAAGAGGCCACCCTCTTGGAAATTGAGGGGGTTCAATCAATCATTTAGGTGATTGGGATCCACATTTATGTCAAATTCCCTGTGGGGAAAAGTTGCAATTTTAGTAGCTTTTTTCCAAGAACTTCGCCATAGTAGTCACTATCCACCTTGCCTTGAAACTATTTTCATTGAAATTTCTTGTCCATGTGGGAAGACCTCAATTTCCCCTCTAGTCCCTTGTGGAACACCCATTCCTTTGTGCTCATATCCCTACTCTATTTCTTATACATGTGGTCATCCTACGACTCATGATTTCCATATCAAGGATTTCCCTCCTTGTACTATTCCTGTTGCAAAAGAATGTGGAGGGGGTCATGTAGCTCTAAAAAATAAGCCATGTGTTTGTTAGGACATTAGATGCAACAAGCTCTGTGGGAAACCATGACAATGTGGAATGCATGTGTTACTCGGACATGCCACCTACCTCAATGTGACTCAGTTTCCAAGGAAAATTGATCATTAGTAAGTAGAATCTCATTTGGGAAACCTTTTGGAGCTCCTTAGAGAGATTGCAAGCATACTTGTATTAATTCATGTCACCCACCTCTTCCATGCCATCATACTAGATGTGAATTTCTGGTGACTATTACTTGTTCATGTGGTCGATTGACTGCAAGCTCCCATGTGATGTTGGAGGCAACAATAGGAGAGTTGATCCTATCTTTAAAGCCTCTATTCTTCACAAATTGTCTGCTCCTCTTTAGCCAACGCAGTCCAAGTCAAATAGATTGCCTCTAGGCCATAGAAATCTTGCATGTGATGAAGAATGTTTAAATTTGAAGAAGAAGAAGATTTTGGCAGATGCTTTTGGCATTTACAAAAAAATTGATTTGCTAGGGGTGAATGAACAAATGTTAGAACTTCTGGCTGAGTTGATCAGGAGAGAACCCCAATAGGTTTCAGTTGTTGTGGAAAGGTTTAAATAATTGGTTTTGGAGAAAACAAAAGTCCGCTCAAGAAGCATTCAGTTGGATGGGAACCAAAATGTTTTCTAATCATACAGACTACACATAAGTCAAGATCCTCGTACGTAGCATAATGCCCAAAGGGTCACCTCCTACCATAGGGCCGGTGTAAACTCCACCTTTCAATTCAGTTGTAGATATGGGTCCTAGGCTCTTCCTTGCGTTGTTTGATTTACCAAGAGAACATAAGTGAGTTCACTGATTTTGATATTTTTAGGTGAGTGTGAACTTGTATGGCTAAATGACAAGAATGCATTAGCCATATTTACAAATCATGTGAGGGTTGCAACTGTTGTTAGACATGTTGATCATGTTTCTGTATATCGAGGTGCTATTGTAGTCCCTTATAATGGTGGATTAACCAACCGCAATGCCTGGGAAACAAAAGATGGGACATCAGAAAAGGATAATGCATGGAAAAAAATTAAAAATGAACAGTAAAGTGTGTGGATGGAGGATTCATGGGGGAGGATTGGTGAAGTGTTGAAATATGTATGGCAATTCCAGAGAAATCCTATTTTAACAAGAATAAATCCATATGGAGCTCTTGAGAAATATAATGTAGGAGAGACTTGGTCAACTAATGTAGCCCAACCATCTTCCAAGACTTTAACATCTATGGGTTCCACTGAAGTTTCATCCTCTCAAGAGAATCAAAATAAGTACTCTTCTAGTGAAGTGCATGATTGGTAGAAAGCTTTTGATTAGGCTTTTTGATTTACCATTTTTCTTTGGTTATATAGCTTGCGAGGAGACACAATTTTTTTTGTCTCCCTTTGGTTCTAGTACAGGATCTATAGTTCAAATGTTTCAAGCCTAGCTAGCGAGTTTTAGAATTTTAAATTAAGATCTAGTGATGGGATACATTCTTACTCAACATTCTTTTAAGATGGGTTGACGATTTTGGAAGCAGAACACAGTTTGGTCCATTGAGACTTCTTTTCTTGTTTTACGTCGATTTCATAATAATTGTGGAAAGTACACTTGAACACATGGATTCCTATTATGTTAAACGTATTGGATTTTTAGAGTTGATTCCCTTGATTTAAATTATGGATACAAATATGTTTTCATGCTTAACTGCAATATATTATGCTCTCTCAAGTAAAATAAACCTTTATTTTGTGATAAAATTTACTATCAATAAGATACACTAATATTTTTACCATTTTAATATTGAATTTATTAAAATTCAAGTTAATAGGATAACCATTTCCGGTATTAGTCCTAAAGTTTAACATTAGAATTCTGTTTTTAGTTATATACTAGGAACTTTCAAACATGCTTCAAAGCCATGGATGTGTTTGAACTTTTGACATGATTTTTCATCTAGCCTTGGGAAGGAACTCTAATCTCCAACTGTTTCCTACTATAGTTTGTGATATTGTTGATGTCCATGTATTAATGGTAAAGGTTCTAGGAAAATAATGTCGTTACAGGACTGCACAAGGAACATTGGGAAACTAAGTCTAATATCAAGTTGCCTCCAGAAGCTCTTGAACCTTGAGAAGCTTGGAATTCTAAATGAGGATTTTTGAATTCTAAATTGAGGATCCTGTTGTAAATTTTTTCAAGTGATTGTTTCAGTCTTGGCTGTTGCAATGGAAAGATTAATTCATGGGAATTATATGGGTAATATTTCTTACCAGCTCCTGAGAATTATATGGGAATCTTGCTTCACTAGTATAATAACATTTCTAACACCAAAAATAGCCAACCTATTTTAGCAACCTCACATTGTCTCATGTGTTGATTGATTGTTGTAGAAATATAGGATTGGAAAGTAGTGCCAGAGAGAAGTTAGTGTTGACATAAGCAATGGTGGTTAGCAGATTTCTAAATTAGAATTTAAAAAGCATTCAAAAATTTTCTGGTAATCACAGGATGCTTCCATATATCATTGTTGCAAGTTACACAACTTCACCTATCCATTTGCCCAAATAAGAGAGCTTCAGCCCATCCCCATCCTCAAATTAAACAATTTTACCTCCTACCCTCACCTTTCACCCTCCAATAATAATAGGAATGGTTGACATTTTCAGCTCAAAAAATAACTTTTTGAAGTACCTCTACATAGAAAATTTTATTACCTTGGATTTCTACAAGCTCCCTGGGTCCTTTGTAAGGACTTGCCTGAAGCTATTTGTCTCACTTTAATGGTTAGTAACCTCACTTCCTTTCGTTGGGTCGTCTTTGGTCCTTTCTGAAGCATATAAAAACCTTCCTGGATCAAGGGCTAGTAGAGAATGCTTCCACCCCACCAGGGAATGGAGAAGACCAGTTCTACAAAACAATCTTTGTATGGCACCATGACCCTACCTAAGATGACACCTTCCACCCTTAACCCCACCTCCACCCTTCTCCCACCCTCAACTCCACCTGCACCCTTCCCATTCTAAGAGAGTTCTGCTTATGATTACAATTTTTTTAGGAGGAAGTTCTGATGGCAGACACTACCTAAGCAGGATGGCTTGGGATAGAAGAATTGCACTAAATCATAAGGAGTAAGTAATAAGAAATCAGTAGAAGCAAAATGGGCTAGAAACGCAAATAAGCCCTGTGGTTTTGAACTAGTTTTTTGGTTATCATTATGTTTGTAGAGCAATGCAGATTGCTAATGCTCTAAGAGCTTAGATAGAATTTCAGAGAAGACTCCATGACTAGCTAGAGGTATAATGATACTTTCTGAAATTAGGAAAATCGATGAACATAATATCTCTTTGTTGTTTCAGTTACCTGATGACTGAATGGAATCTATCTCTTGTAAATGTCAATGTAGGTTCCAAGGGACTTGCATTTGAGAATAGAGGTGCGCGCTAAATATTTATAGACCATATTAGAGAAAGCACAGAAGACATTGGCATCAGAAGCATCAACATCAACATGCCTTGAAGCCATAAGAGCCAATCTTGCAAATTTTTTCTCCAACCTTCCTACAAACAACGTGAAGCGAAGTTACTCTCCAGTGAAAGTGACTCCATTGATGTAAATTCAAAGACAAGATCATGGGGACCTAGAGGTCAAGCCCCACCTTAGAGATCGTTGCTCTCAAAATTAGTTTGCAGGCCACAACATGTAGTAGAGTCTGAACGAATCTCAGAGTCCAATTGAGAAGAAAAGTTGGAGAAAATTTTTCCATGAGAGCAATGGAGAGAATTCCACTAACAAGCTGTGAGAATTGGGCATTTATGCCTCTACCTATAAAATAGAAGAAGAACAAGAAGAAGTGGAATAGCTCATAAAGCCCACTATTGTTGAAAGTCCTGCTGCAACTAGAGAATTAGTGGATGAGAGAATGGCCATGATTATACAGTCTAATGGTCTTTCTTTAATCCAGGTTGATAATGAACCGGGATTGTACCATCCACATTCCATGTTGGGAAATTGTCAGAAGGTGGCAGAAGGATCTGATTTGAATAGGAAAGGGGAGGGATCAGTTTCCCAATAGGGAAGAGAGCTGGATATCAATGCATCTCACACTCAACGCAGTTATTTATCATGCTATTTTTGTAGATTTTTCTCTTATCCCATAACTAATCTATCTATATATATTGACCTCTTGTATGGTATGGGATATCTAGGCTGGTATCAAGCACACCCTTATATTTAAGATATGTGATCACATAACGTTTTGGAAGCTACTTAGCTACCTATATATTTTAATACATCAAGTAATTTGACCATTATACCTATATATCTAGGTTTTCCATGCTCAATTGGTACTACAAATATCTTAATACTATATATTTAGACAACAACCACATGAAACTCAAAGCTATTTTATAAAGAGAACCCTGACATTGATGAAGTGTCTCTAAGTGCAACACTTACTGAATAATTATATGAAAATATAACAATTAAGACGATAGAATTTAAAAACTACAAGATAATAACCTACTTGGTATGACCTAGAATTCCTTGTTCAATTTTCTTAGTACGCAAGCATCAAAATCTAAATACATGCAACATTTTCTTTTTTAGTCCTTTCACACACTTGACTAAATCTATAGTCTCGGGAACTGTCAATCTCTTCTCTCTTGAATATAACTCTGAAGTATCCTTTATTCCTGCAACATAGTTTTCTATATATTTTTTTAATATAAATCCTTAAAGCATTTTAAAATATTAATATTTTATATGTTGAAATTTCCAGTTTAGATTTTTTAAGTAAAAGAGATTTCCTTCTAACACTTTTTTTTTTTTAATTTCTTTAATGGAGATCTCCCTACCCTAGCTAAAACTATATGTTACCTAGTTTCTCCCAATACAAATAATTTTCACTATATAAAAATATAACTAAGACATTGACTCTTTTTGAAGGCACACCATACTTTCTTTGAAATGGCCAAATATTATTAAACTCTGCTTAACAACTTACTTTATTGATACAAAGTATGGTTTGTTTGTTATAGTTGATGGATAATAGTTTTTTTGTGATAGCTGATTTGATGTTAGTGAAAGCACTGATTAAAAAACATAGTTAAGATATTGATTCATTGAAAATGACAAGTATTGGAACTTTGTTCAGTAGATTACTTAGTTATTTAAAAATAAATATAGTTTGATGTCATAGTTGATTTGATTTTAGTGGAAGCTTATCAATCTTATAAAGGGAAAGGCGTTTCAAGTTTTTAATTAAAAATTAAGTTTGTTATTCAATATTAAACTCTTTGAAACCTATAAAAAGGAATCTCTAACATAATAAAAGTAGAAAAAAATTGAATACTTAAACTATGCTATTTTAAACATTTAATTGGTTTGAATGTACATGATTTATTTTGGTTATAGGAAGGAGATGTTAAATTTAAATTAAAAATATAGTTTAAATGAATTAAGATTTATTTTATTTATTTCATTATAAAATATTCAATTTGATAGATATTTTTTATTTTATTTCAATTAAATATAAAAATATAATATTTAATGAATTAAGATTTATTTATTATTAATATTGATATATCTTTCATTGTATAGGAGAAACTAGATAAGTTTTTTATTTTTACTTACAATTTTGAAATAAAACAATTTTAAAAAAAAAAAAATGCAATCATGGCCATCACCGAAATAGATGAAGCATCTACCGACATGTTAGTTGTTATAATTGCTGAACTTAAGTGTGTCATATTTCATTGGAATCCAAGAAATTAAGCAATTGACCCAGTGTAAAAATATTTTTTTAAATTTTAATTTTTAAATATCTATATATAATAGGAACACTATTTTTTTTTAATTTGTGAAAACATATATAATAACATTTACATATTCTTGAGTGTATTGAGGCTGCAGATAGAACTTAAGCTGGTATTATTTTGTGTTTAACATTTGTACAAGAAAAATGCTAGACGCAAATGAGGTACTTCCAATATTTGTTACAAAAGATTACTCAAAGTTAAGACATTGTATTATAGAAAATCTAGAAAGATTACATGCATATGTGCTTTATGATGTATTAGTTTTCATTTGCCACAAAAATGGGACAAGAAGGAGCATTTGCCCTGTTAGCGCTCGAATCTGCCTCAGGCTGAGGGAGGCAAAACTCGAGGCAACGTCATACCATGCTCAGGCTCATAGCTAGCCCTACGAGGATAGGAGAACGCTCTCTCTGGGTCTATCTGGACAAACAAATTTTCAAAGGGGCTAAGATGACCGATAAAGAATGTGGATTTTAGGCTAGTAAATTGATAGGAAATAGGGTTTTAATGAATGATGGGTTTTTTTGGGCCGCATGGGGCAAAGAACAGCTTGAACAGTGAAATATAATCAAAAACACAGATTATCTCCTGAGGCAAGGTAGGCAAGAAATTTTAACATCAAATTGAGATTAAATGGAATGGCTGGACTGCTGAGGAGTTGACAAGGGCATAGAAGATGAATCCTTGTCAAACAGAAGAAAACATTAAATATGAAGAAACTTAAGGGCAGAGCATATAAATTATGAATTCTACCTTAACACTTCATTTGTTCAAATGGAAACGATCATGAAATGACATGAACACATAACAGGCTACATATGAAGCAAAAGAGGAAACAAATGTTAAATCTCATACCACAGGAATCTCAGGGGTTAGAGATGCATTTTTTAATTAAAATATATGTCAAAATCTATACAATAAAGCTCTGTTCCCTTTCCTCCACCAGTGCTCAGAACTCTCTCTTCTACTTTACAAAGAATTTACCATAATAAATAAGACTGTCTGTAGAAAACAGGTCGACCCAAAATAGGGGCGTTTTTTAAACTAAAATTACAAAAATTAAAAAAAAATGTTTCATCTATTCTACAAATAGAACAGCGTTCCTCTAAATCTTCTGATGATTGGCTAATTAAGAGGCAAAACTGGAGCACAGATCCCATAGAATCAGGACTGAGGATCAAAATAGGCAAATTCGTTCCTATATCTGTGCTTATGACAGATGTCTCTGTTTATTTTGGCTTTTGATAAGTGTCATATCTCTAGAAGCGTTTCATTTTTCTTGCATTCATGGCCAAAATGCTTCCTTTCCAATACCATTAAAGCGCAATGTCCATGTATAATATTTTCTAATTGCACTTAAGTCGAACCAGAAAAGAAACTAATAAAGAAAATAGAGAAAATTCCAAAGATCAAATCGAAATTTTCTAAAGGTGACAAAGGAGCAGGCATTCCGTGATACAATACATCATGCACCTCATCTTCATACATAATCCGATTGTATGCAATATGTCACTCTTTTCCTGTTGATGATTAACTGCTTTTGGTTTTCACTGAGTCCTCATTTCCATGGCTGCTAGAAACAACATCGTGAACACAATGACAAAGTGACGACCCCCTAGCACAAACCTTCTCCAAAAGCTTGTGACCCACATGAATAGAGCTATCATCACTTGGTGAGCTCTTTCCTTTTATGACTTCAGATGACACCTCCTGTAAGTTTTGCATCTGTTCCTGCTCCTCGAAAGCATAATAGGAGTAGTTATATTGACGATGAGGGGCTTCTGGCATTGAACTTTCAGCGTAGGTCCACATAGCAGTAAATTGTTGTGGCCACAAAATAGAAGCAAATGAGGGAGCATTGACATCATCAGGTATATGAGACTCCATTATGAACTTGCGTACTGTCCTGCTTGAATGGTATTGCACAAATATATGTTCATCACTTTGAGAGCCTTCTTCATTATTTAGTTGACGCAAAGCACCCACATCTGCTATGGCTCTATGAAGAACGGTCAAACTGTCAGATGCTACCTGCCACATAATATCTCCAGCCCCACCATTTGCTGCATCGAAAATAATGTCCTTCCCATACTGAGAATGAAGAAGTTCTCCTACATTTTGCATACACATTTCTCTAAGTTTCTGTGCGAATCCACTCTTAGTTAAAAGTTCAATTCTTCTAGTTGAAAAATAATTTTTGGATATTTTCCCCAACCCTTCACTCTCTTCGAGATTCTCTTCATCTTTTTCATCTTTTTAGAGAAGTGGAATATCTGCCTTTGAAGATGGCTTTTGACATTCAAAAGGTTCATCATCTGCAGACTGGGGAGGCCCATTAGGTAGTAAGAGAAGTAATCGTTGATCATAGAGTCTCCAAAACATCTGCACGAAAGAAATGAGGTACATTTGGGCAAAGAAGATGCAAAATTGGATGCCACCCATACTTGGCTGATGCCAATTCTTTCAAATATTTTCTAGCTCACGAAATATAAACTTAGAAACAAGATTGGTGTCGTCAACAAAATTGATCATCAAAAAATTAAATAAATACAAAGTTTGTGTGACTTCCAAATCAAATATTAATAAAATTGGAATCTTCATGCTCAAATGATTCCAAAAATCATAGAAATTAAAGAATGTGAGTTAACGTTAGAATAAGTAAACAAGTTAGACGAATCCAACTTTTCCCATTATAAAAGCCTAAATGATGATAAATCAAGAGAGGTTGCGATATAATTCCCACTTTTACCGCTCTTGTTGGGATTTAGTGGATCATGTTTCACAATAAAAAGGCACATTGACTCATAATTTCTACTTGACTAAATCAAAACCAAAGGGACATGAAAATTCTGAAGAATGATAATGACATGGATTTCATCATATTGGAGAGATTTGAGTGATTGTAAAATTTATAATTTTTCACTATATTGTTTGTGTCATTATTTTTAATACAATGTAGTGATTTTAATTGTATATGGATAAATTGATTCTTTCATTTTTTTCATTAAATTGATAAGTTTTTTTTTTATAATGGAGAAAGGCTATACTAAAATATTTCTTATTATTTCATAGCAATTGATTAAATAAAATTATAAGAAAATTGTTGGACACCTAATCCATTAAGAGTTATGATGTGGAAGTTAAACAATCAAAGGAGTCCAAGAGATTTTGGAATATGAATCCAACAACCATAAGAATATATTATAAATGTACACCAATGTTAATAGAAAAGGCAATCCATTGTTTTATCTTCCACATCCTGTCTTCGCCATGGTTTTGTTTAACATGATATCAGAGTGGGTTCCTTCCTAGCCTGCTAAAATTTGAATCAGTGGTTTTGTGGTGCAATCATTTTGGGCATTTCTCTACCTTTCTACATAATTGTCCCTTTGTCATCTACTTCCTTTCATGGTCTCTACATTGTCTACAATGTGGAAATAGCATGAGCTCAAACTTGACTATTTGATTTTTCCATCATTCCTCTATCTTCTCATCAAAATTGCAACTTTCTTGCATTTCATCGCTATACATTACCATGGAAGTTCTATGATGGGCCTAAGCACTCCTCTTCTCGTGGACCATTTCCATCCTCCACATTGAAGAAACTGTAGATTCTCACACAACCTTCGGTCAGCCTTCAACCTTAACTAGTTGACAATAGGAGGGGGAATGATAACCAGGTAGACGGAAGAGGCCTAATTTTCAAGTTCGTTAGAATTTTCTTTGAAACCTTCAAATTCAGCAGGGGCATCCATAGAAAAAAAGTGCGTAAGTTCTTGACCAAGCAGAGCTATAGTAGAGAACAATGCGAGGTACATCCAAGGGCAATCCAGTCATAGGAAAATCACAACCATGGTCATCGATATGAGTCCTTGTTATACGGGAATAGGGTCCACACGGATGCTACTATTCCCACTAAGATAGGTGGCTATCTTAGAAACAAACAATCAAAGTCTACTATTGATTCCTTTTATGAAAATAGATGAGAGGAGAACCAAGAAGGCCAACCTGAGTCTTGCACTTGATTTCCTCTCCTTCTTGATAGAGTTTTGCCGCTTGCTCTTTGACTGCTTAGCTTCAAAAGGACCTGTAGAATCATAGTAACATACTACTATGTAAGAAACAAGGATCTAAGTTCATAAATAATGTAGGATCAGATGTACATTAACCATATACAAGAATATATAAACAAGTACACCAGAATATGGAAGGAAACAAGAATAGCTTTATTCATATAAAAGTAGCAAGAGGATTACAACCATGAGCAGCTCTGACCCAACATCATCCTCCAGCTAAGAATCCCTTCTTCACCTCAAGAAAATCAAACTCACCCAACACTGTGAATGTGCACCAAAATACCAACAACACTTCTCTATAAGTTACAAAATTCCAGCCTCTGGATCTTTGTGAAGAGGGATCCATATATAGATGATTACAGAGAGGTGATTCATCTTTTGGGATCTTGATTAGTGTCTTCTCTTTGATAGTTCCTACTTCCAATTGGAGAATGAAGATCTCTTACTCATCCCTGGTTGAAAATGGAGTGGAAAGTGTCAGAGGGGAAGCTTCTAGAAGATTCCATGATCTTCCACCTCACATTTTGGTCCCTACCATTTGTCCATTCCTGACCATCGCACCCTACAGAGGAGCAAAATAGTATGCATCGCACCCTATACACTGGGAAGGTGATATGCATCACACCCTCTGCATGTAGCTTTCAGTATGGTCCAATTTTGACCATTTATGAGGAGTTGTTAGTGGAGAACTTCTGGGAGATGATGTAATCAGTTGACCTTGTTCCTTTAGGTAGTGAAGCAACTCTTTTAGGGACTTAAGAGCCCTAAGTTTATGGACATTTGTGATTGGGGTTGAAGGGCCCAAAAATTTCTATAACAACAAGGAAATATGAGGCTTCGAGGGGTTGAGGAAGATATATTCTATGTCTATTGAATTTGTGAGCACTATTGTTTGATTATAAAGAGAGCAGGATAGCTTGAGAGCTGATTCTTTTGGTAACTTGAGCAATATTTCCACTTGTATGATAATACAGAGTTGTGGTTTTAGGTTGGTGATTTCCCCAGTGATATATCTTCTGAGTTATGGTTGATTACTTCTCATTCTCAGTTATATCTATTCATGCTTGATGTTTCTCATGTTCGATTAAGCTTCCGCTCAGTTGTTGTAGAAGTACATCAAGTGTTTTGCTTTAGTACATTGCATTACCAGGTGATCTACAGTGGGAATTTCTATAGTTGCTATCTTTGTTCATAATACGCCATACCAGCCTCCTCCCATAGTGCATATGACTCTCCCACACCGTCGTTCCCACTGCTTCCAGCACCTCCCATACTCACATTGTCAACTCTCCACCTGCACATTGTTTTGTGAACACTGCCTTGAGTCCCTGTCATACTCCTTGACCCATTTTCCATACTCATGTCATTGCTCTGTTGGTATTCTAATGATATTCCATGTTGTTATAAAACTTCGCAGTGCTCCCTTCTCTCCCTCTTAACTCGCAATGCCAGTCCCACCATACAAATGCACTACCCCTCCATACAAATCCATTGCCCCTACTCCATTTCACAGTAAATCCCTCCCTTGCACACAAATGCACTACCCCTCCATACAAATCCGTTGCCCCTACTCCATTGCAAAATGGGACTGGTGGGAAACCTAGTGTGAGCATAAGAATGAAAGTATTCCCTCACTATTTTAGGTCGCACCCACTTGGGATTCATTCTGGGATGCCATCAAGGAGAAGTACTACCTGTCGTGAACTATGAGAATAAATACATAAAGTGGACCACACTTTGATAGGGAAGTGACCAAGATGTGCTGGAGTTTACCAATTTTTTGCATACCCTTCACATGAAGTTGGGTATCAAGGATTCTAAGAAACATTTGGTACTTAAGTACCATATATAACTACACAGGTATATCCAGGATGATACGGAGTTCTTGGAAATCTCCTCGCTTGTCATGACTTACCAATACGCTATCAAGATTGAGCATAAGCTTAAACAAAAAAAGCGAGACTTTGGATCTGCGAATTTGAAGCAAGGGAAAGGTGCCTCAAAACCGCAGAGCAAAGGGTAAAGCCAAGGTGGGGCGACCCAAGATAACCCGTCGAAGCCACAACCAAAGAAAAACACCACAAAGATAAAGAAGGACACGGGAAAGTGGTGTGAGTTCCATAAGAGCTCCACTCACAACACAAGTGGGTGTCGGGCCAAGCAGTCACTAGTGGCCTAGCTGAAGGATTCTAAGTCTGAAGCATGTTCCGACTCTGAGTTAGAAGCCTACAAAGGAAATGAAAAAGGGAAGAAGATCGTTGATTTAGATTCTAGTGCCACTATGGCCACCACCAAGATCCATAAGATTGAGCCTGAAGATCCAGAAGAGGGGGAGCGCTCATTCCACTCACAGATATGGGTGAAGGGTTCTCTATTGCAGTTCAATGTCGACAACGGGAGCCAAAATAAACTCATTTCAGTAGAGGTCATGAAGCAGCTAGGCCTATCGACTACAACATATCCACAACCGTATACCATCGGGTGGCTTCACCAAGGATGAGATCTTCATGTTAGCTAGCAGTGTCGTCTTCCCTACAACATCAAGCCCTTCACTTATGAGGTACTGTGTGATGTTTCTCCTCTTGAGGTTTGTGATGTATTATTAGGAAAACCATACTTATGGAAACGTCATGCTGTATATGAGTCTATACCTCGCTTTGTTATTATTTCTTTGGGTACTCAGTTATACAGGATATCGAAGGTAGCCTCACCAACCGCCATCTCTTTGATCTTTGCTAAGAAATGCAGTATGGTCATCTCCCAGAGTGGGAAATTTGTTTTCTTTCTGATTCTCTACCAAAGTAAGGGGAAGGTCGTAGCCACAATCATGGCCCCTGGGAAGGGTTCCTCCAAGTAGTAGAGGCAAGTGGATACAGTTGTGGAAGAATAAAGGGACATATTCTCTTCACCTACAAGGGTACTCTTGCATTGTCAAGTCAAGCATTCAATTGATCTGAATCCTAGAGCATCTCTACCCAATGAGCTAATATATCGTCACTCCATTATGGAAAATGAAGAGATCAAGCAGAAAATCTAGGAGTTGTGGTAGAAAGGGAACATCCAACCAAGTTCCTCTCCTTGTGAGAGCTGGATTGTACTTGTACAAAAGAAGGATGGGACCTGGAGGCTTTGCATTGATTATCAGGCACTAAACAAAATAATTGTCAGGAACAGGTATCCAATCCCACATATTGATGACCAACTGAACCAACTCGAGTGGTCCAATTATTTTAGCAAGATTGATATGAAGTTTTGTTATCACCAGGTTCTAATAGAGACCACAAATGTATGGAAGATGGCCTTTAAATCCAAGGAATGTCTTTTTTAATGGTTAGTTATTCCCTTCGGATTGACAAATTCCCCTGCTACTTTTATGAGGCTAATGGATGACATCTTATGGCCCTTCATCAACTCGTTCATGATGGTTTATCTGGATGTCATCCTCATCTTCAGCAAGAGTTGGGAAGAACACTTGCAACACATTTGGCAGGTCCTTCAAACCCTTTAGCGGCACAAACTTTGTGTCAAGTTGGAGAAATGCACCTTTGACACAAGCCAAGTCCAATACTTGGGATACATCATAGATGAGCGTAGCATGCATGTGGACCTAGCCAAGATCCAAGTTATTCGGGACTAGCCAACCCCAACCACTCTGATGGAGCTTCGTAGATTTTTGGGCCTTGCACATTTCTATTAGAGGTTCATGTTGGGATTCTCCCATATCACTTGGCCTTTGAGTCCGATTACAAAGGGCAGGGTGAAAGCAAATTTTTCCTAGTCCGAGTCCCTACAGAAAGCATTCGTTGGGTTGAAGCACTGCCTGTTCTCTGCACCGGTACTCACATTACCAGACATGTAACAACCATTTGAAATTGAGATAGATGCCTCAAACTATGCTATTGGTGCAGTCCTCACCTAGCACAAAAATCCAGTGGTTTATCATAGTGAGACACTTTCCTATACAATTCATAAGTACCCCACATATGATAAAGAGATGTATTCCATCGTGCAGGCTTGTCGACAATGGAAGCACTACATTCCGAGGAAGGAGACGCTCATCCACACCGATCACCGACCTCTTCAGTTTACACAGACACAAGGGAAGTTGCATAACGGTTGCCATCAGAAGTGGTTTGCATATCTACAAAAATTCCACTTGAACATTAAATACAAAAAGGGTATCGCCAATCATGTTGCAGACTGCCTCAACTGACCCCTAATTGTAGTACTGATTACGATTCTCAACTCTTGTGGTCACGAGACCTCTGGATGGTTGCAACTATACAAAAATGATCCATAGTTCACCTTGACATACCAAATGCTAGTAGTTGGAAAGCAAGTTCTTGAATTCCACCTCTAGGATCCATTATTATGATACCTGGGCCACCTTTGCATTCCTTCAAGTGAGCGTGCCACGCTGATTTGGGAGGTGCACTATAGTCAAGTCACATGACACTTTGATGTGGAGAAAATTATGTCTCTACTACAAAAGTGCTTTTATTGGTCCAAACATTGACTGGATGTTGGGAAATATATCAGACCTTGTACTCCCTATGCCATCACGAAGCCAACCATCAAGAAGCAAGGTTTTTACACTCCTTTGCCTACTCACACCCAACTGTGGGAATCCATTTCCATAAAATATATGTCTAACCTCCCTTCTACCAAGCATGGTAATGACTGTGTATTTGTGGTCATGGATAGATTTTCTAAGATGGATATATTGGCGGCCTGGAAGAAGAGTATCACAGCAGGGGACACTGCTAAACTCTTCTTTAAATGAGTATGGGTACATTTCGGGATCCCGTAGACAATTATATCAAATCAGGATAGCAGGTTCCTCAACACATTTTGATCAAGCCTCTAGAAGCTATTGGATACCAAGCTCGCCAAATCGATTTCCTTCCATCCCCAAACTGATGGCTAGACAAAGGTTATCAATAGGATGATAGTGCACATACTTCGCATGTTCAACTCCAATAATCCTCAAACTTGGGATGAGAGTCTTCCATATCTATAACACAATTATAATAGAGGTCTCTATAGCTCGATTGGTCACAGTCCCTTTCAAGTGGGTCTAGGATTTCAACCATTGTGTCCGATTGATGTTTCCATGCCTCATGTGACTACACAGACATAATCCACACATGTACTATCTGAGGCTCACAAAACGACTAGATTTATTGAATGCATCCAACACATCTTCCAATAGGTTCAAAACATCTTAGAGAAGTCAAATTCCAAGTACAAGCAATGACATGATCAACATCGAGTGCCACACAAGTTTCAGGTGGGCGACAAAATCTGGTTGCATTTGCATAAAGAATGCCTTACCAGAGCCCATCGGAAGCTTAGATCACTATGATATGGTCCTTACACCATTACCAAGGTTGTGGGAGACAATGATTTTGAGCTCAACATTCCCCCATTCCTTGGCCTGCACCCAGTGTTCAATGTGGATTGCCTTCGACCATACTTCCCACCATTGTTGGACACGTCAAGCATTGCAGAACAACTCACACCAATAGAGTTAAACCCAAACTGCATGGAACAAGCCACAACTGATCAAATTATGGACACATAGGTCAAGAACACTCACCAACAGAATATCCAACTATATCGAGTTGTCAAAGTTGGCCAACTCCTGCACCAAGGCAAGTGGCTCACTAGGGACCAAGTTCAGCAAAAGTTTCACCATTGCATGGAGGCACTCAACGTAATGGGGACCATTGCTTCCTAGGGGGGGAGGACTGATCCAAATGGATGTTGGTTGCCACCCGCCTATTCCACTGGGACCCCCACCACTATCTCTTTCAGTTTTTCAGTTTCCTTAATTGTAGCACAATTTACTATTTTTGGCAATTTTTCGAGTATTGAACTTCCAGAGCTGTTTTGAGGCCCTAAACAAAGTTTTTTGGGAAACTCAAGGCCATTATAGGATGTGTACTAGTAATGGCCAATCGAAAGTTGTAGTCCTCGGATAGATCTTTCTAACGAGGTATTGTGCGCGTTAAACAGAGATCATATTCGACAGTTACGACCCCAGGAAGTTGATGTATCAATTTACCCAAACGAGGCCCATAGTTTTGGCGCTTCATCTCCTAGGGTTAGGTTTTTGGATGTTTAGGGTTTTCAATTGTTTCTCAATAATAAATAGGCCTTTGAGCCTCATGGTAACATATTTTAGAGGCATGTAGCTACCACCTCTCTTCTCATAGATAAGCTACCATCGCTCAAGCTAGTCTTATTTCCATTATGTTTATAAGCATATTTCAGTATTTGAAATTAATGAAATGAAGTGTTATTTCTGTTGCATATTTTTATTTATGATTATATCTGTAATTTGTTGCATTCATGTTTAAATTCAGATCAGTGGGTTAGGGAAGAGCATGTATTAAAGATCCTTATTAATAAAGAAGAAGTTTTGGCGAAGTATTGTGTATCTTTCTGTGTTCATCCTCTGTTGTTATTGATATCATTATGCATGCTTTTTATTGAATTATGTGAAATAATACATGTTATGTTGTTTTATATTATATTCATCTATTAAGTACAAATTTGTAAGATTAATCATTAGCACGAAGTTGTAGGAAAATATAAGATATAAGATATAAGTGAACAAACAAATTCCACAACGTGCATATCCATATGGCTGCAGAAACCTGGTTCTGCAATCCCCCTGTTACTGGGAATAGTGTCCACTTGGATGCTACTATTCCCACTAAGACTGGTAGCTATCTTAGAAACAAACAAGTAAAGTCTATTTTCGCTCTCCTTTATGAAAATAGATACGAGGAGAACCAAGGAGACCAACCTTAGTCTTGCGCTTGATTTCCTCTCCTTCCCGATAGAGCTTTGCCGCTTGTTCTTCGTCTGCGCAGCTTCAAAGAGCACCTGTGGAATCACAGCAACATACTAATATCGAAGAACAAAGATCTATATTCATAAATAACACAGGACCAGATGTGTGTTAACCATACAAATGCATATATAAAAAAGTACACAAGAATATGGAGGAAAACTTGAATAGATTTATTAAGATGAAAAATAGCAAGAGGATTACAACCATATGTTCTGACCCAGCATCATCCTCCAGCTGGAAAACCCTTCTTCACCTCAAGTAAAGCTTAGATCACCCAACACTATGAATGTACACCAGAAAACCAACAACACTTCTCTATAAGATACAAAATTGCAGCCTCTGGATCTCTATGATGAGGGATCCATATATAGATGATTGAAGGGAGGTGAGTCATCTTCTGGGGTCTTGATTAGTGTCCTCTCTCTGATAGTTCCTACTTCCACTTGGAGAATGGTGATCTCTTACTCATCCATGGTCGAAAACAGAGAGGCAAGTGTCAGAGGGGAAGCTTCTCGAAGATTCCATGATCTTCCATCTCGCATTTTGTCCCTACCATTTGTCCATTCCTGACCATCGCACCCTACAGAGGAGAAATTCAGTATGCATCGCACCTTGTACACTAGGAAGGTGATATGCATCGCACCCTCTGCACTGGGTTTTTAGTATGGTCCAGTTTTGATCATTTATGAGTAGTTTTTAGTGGAGAACTTCTGGGAGATGATGTAATCAGCTGACCTTGTTCTTTTAGGCAGTGAAGCAACACTTTTAGGGACTTAGGA
>APFE030132869.1:6003-62319 GCA_000404065.3 Pinus taeda
ATTAAATAGATAAATTTAATATCTAACCACTTTTCTGGTTTATTTTTACTCAGTTTACTGGACTCCGTAGATATGATAATAATTATAAAAAATTTAATATTATTTTAGATTTGACTGGGGTCCTAAGTTGAAAAATAGCCGTTAATCGTTCTAGCCGTTGGAGTCTCTGCTTAGACTATTTAACATGCTATACTGGATCTGTATCTTCAACTTGTTCTGACGATGAACCACACTGGTTGGTTCGAAACGCGTCGACAAATGATCAATTATGTGATTTCGCCAAAAAATTTCTAAACAAATATTATTCCTTATATGTTTGCATGCACCCATGTCTTAGTTGATAAATAATATTTCATGAGTTAGAGACACCCTATTTTCCTTGAGTACGACACCCTATTTTCCTTGAGTACCTTTAATAAGATCCAATCTTAGATGCAATGATGATTTCATTACTAAAGATTTACATGCCTACAATTATTTCTACGGACACTAACCACACAACTTTTATACTCTCGAGCTGAATGATTTAACCATTCCAATTATGGCAAATAAATATAGAGATGCAAAATAAACCATCAACTTATTTCAGCTCAATGATTTAATTTCATAGTAAGGATTCAAATAAAATCCATATCACGCTAATGAATCTCATCATAACAAAGGAAAATATCATTAAATCTATTAACATGTAAGCATAAGTAATTCATGCAACCTTCCCATAGCAAAGAAGCTTGAGAAAATCTTCAAATAACCATAGGCAACTTATAACACACACAAAATAAGAATTATCATCCTAAACATTCCACGCATATGACACCAACTAAAACCTCACTTGGAGGGAGGAGCACCACCACCCAACCATGAATCACCTCTGATTCCCCTCGAGCTGAAGATCTTACCAAGGATCAACTGTCCTCAATTGATCGATGCACTGGGTATTCAATACCCTCTTTCATGATTTAGTTACCATTTAGCGGCATCCCGCTTTATGGATTTTTCCATTTTCCTAGTTCTTATCCAAAAAATCTCGTCTTTATCTCCTACGATGCTTTTCCACATAAAAGTTTTCCTTTACCTCCCGCAAAGTTTTTATGTTCGATGGATCTTTATCTCCCATCCATTCGATGGATATCCAATCCATCCAAGCTTATCTAAAATCACATGTAGAAGCTTATCATGAAAGATTCATATCTATCCCATTCCTCATGGGATTTGGCAAGCATCTCCTCTCTCTTGGTGCTCCACCCTCCAAGTAATTTATTTTTTTTAATTTATTTAATAATAAATTTTCTTTTCATATTACATATCACCTATCTTTCCTCAGCTTAGGTCTACAACATTTAACTCACAAGGGAGGATATCATACCTAGCTTTAACTTAGCTTAGGTTTACAATAATGTAGTACACAAGGGAGGGGTGTTACAAGTTTCTGTTGTCTGGTGTGGTTGCAATCCATCAACTAGAAACCAAGTTTCAAAAGAAGCTAGGCGCTCCCGGAATAGTAGGGAACAGATCAATGGCATATAAAAATGGGTTTGTAAAAATAAAGTCCATTCCAATACCTACTGAAATCTTCAAAACTACTCTAAATACTAGAGTAGTTTTGTCCCTAAATAGTTTTTTTCCTCCTATTCATCATGGTTTCTCTCTCCATCATCAACATTTTTGTCCAACAAAGCTTGAAGTGACAACTCAACATCCTTCTCAAAACTCAAAAGTACATGATCAATCATCAAAGTATGCCCAATACCACATGTAGATAAATTACAGTGTAGCAATACTTATCAACAGAAATAAATAAGAATCTAGTTTGTCTTTTGAAGGAAAGGAATATATACATTAGTTGCATATCTAGGAATTGTGTGAACTAGTTTTTCTTCACCTTTCTTTCACAGCTTTCGCGATTTGGTCAACTAGAGCTTCCATTGAAAAACCATGAAAGGAAATTGCAAGCAGGTCGAGCAAGAAGTAAGCGGCAAGAGAGAACCTTCCAGTTCAGCAAGAATTAGCAAGAAGTAAGCAACATGAGAAGACCTTCCAGTTCAACGAGTTTAGATCAAGCCCTATTACTTGATACAATTCAACAGTTCGAAATACCATATGGTTAAGCCTCTTGTTGGTAAGAACCTGAATAAGGAGGGGACCTCATTAATGATATTTTTTGTTAGGAGGAGACAGATATGGGAGCCTCAACCTACACTCAGCCAAGTCTGTTGTACTTTTTAGCTAGAAAATCCAGCAAAAATAGTTCCACTCGGACAATAGAGAGTAAAATCTGAGTTAGGGTTTTGCACAAGCTATGTTGTTGGAATATGGGGATGGCAGGTGGTAACCTACTCTAAGCTATGTTGCCGGACTAAGGGGATGGCAGGTGGAAACCTACTCTAGACACCGTAACATTGTTCAATATGAGAAACCAAGTCACCTCCCCAAGATTGATGCGAGAATGCATACCTATTACCATTTGATTTTATGAAGTAATGTTAACAAAACTTCGGTTGGTGGAAATTATTGAAGAAATATATCTTTTAACCAAGCTATGAACAAGTATCATGTAGGAGATGCCTTGGGAAGAGGCCAAATAAGACCTCTAAAATTCTTAATGGTTAAACGAATTTGTTATACTTATTTGATATACTGGCAAAAAAAAATCTATAAAATAAAGACTAAAACTTTGAATTAAGTTGATTGATTTCTATTTAGAAGCCACTAATAATTAAGCAGGACAATTCGATTACTATAATCCCTAACCCAGAAAGCAAAGACTAATAACAATGAGCATGTTATAATATTACATAACAAGTTATTGCCGAATGTTTATTCCCATCCAATTATATAACTTTTATGCCAATCTTATGATAAGCGGAGTAAAGTACAGAAGACTACACTTGTTATTAATATATAATGTGTGTTTACTTACACTAACTAAAATACAATTTCTAACCTACTATGAACAAATGCAACTTGTCGTTCATGAGCACCATTCAGTGAGTGGGAACTCGAGAGAAGCTGTTCGTGAAGGATGATCCCGATCCCGTACCGGATTAGTTCCACTAAACCTTTTTTTATGCGCTGTCTAACTTTTAGCCATAAATAACGCTTTAGACAAAGCATATTCTTAGTATATTAAATCCTCATCATTGAATTAAAAAGTCAACAAACCGTCATGCATATATAAAACCGTTCGGCTAATTACAGAAGCGATGCGATCTATAACCTCATGCGATAATTGGCCATTACGAATTGCTATCAAGTTATGAGGACACTCTCTCATAATATTCTCTCCTACATAAATATAATGTATCATGATGTGATTTTCCATAAATATAACCTGTCAGGAAGTGATTTCCTTAAATTGAGTGCCTATATATATAGCCTTATAAATTCGGTTATTGGTGTAATGATTAAGTTGATCACACCAATATGGGTCCCTAAATGTTGTGCGAATCGAATCGACTATGAGAGATGGTTTCTTATGTCGTTACATCCTCACTGTGTGATGGCCGCCATGTTACCTCCTCACAGTGTGACGGATGACATTAGGTTATTTTTTAGTGTTGATGTTTTAGATTTAGTATGTTTTTTTAAGATTTAGTTTTATGTTTTAAGTTTATTAAGTCACATGCACTACTTTATGTTTTAAGTTTATTATTTTAGGTTTAAAACATAAGTTTATTAATTTATGTTTTAAGTTTATTATTTTAGGTTTAAATTATAAACTTATTAATTTAGTTTTAAAATTTTAAAATTTATTATTTAAAATTTTATTGGTTTATTATTTAGGTTTATAATCTTTTAAGTAATTATGTTTTTTATTTAGGTAGATTTATTTTAAGTTTTATTATTGTAGAATTATAACAATATTAGTGTTTATTAAGTTTATAATAATATTAGATTTTATGTGGTTGGATAATATTTTACAATAATAATATATAGTATTAGATTTATAATGTAAGATTAAGTTTATAGACATTTTATCTATTTGAAGAATAAGATTAATAATATATAAGTCACTATTAGTGTATATCAATTATATTTATTGATGATGATGATGATGGTTAACGTCCAGTGAGACCAAATTGGTGTATCGGACTTATAATTTTCTTAGTTTCTAATTGTCTAGCTCCTCGTCTTTCTTGGCGAGGTTGGTGCTGTAGCTTTCTTTTTTTTCTCTACGGTCTTCCAACTTTCTTTATCTTGCATCTCTTTCATCTCTTCTAGTTCCATTGGTGTCTTAGCTTCGAGATCTATTGTGTTTGTCCTTTTCAAGATAGTCGGAGAAGAAGTTTGGTCTAGGAGATCTACTTTGCTATTAAATGAAGATTTATTTTGTATAGTATTCGAATCTTAATAACTGTTGATATATGAGCTAGATATAAATATATGAATATATATCAATTATATTTACAATATGCTCTTTTTAATAATAAAATTTACTAATATAAAAAATATCATCGACATTCACACCCTTTTTTATTTATCTGTACTTGTAAAATATCGTTCGTGACGTCATAAAAAAACATGGAGGGGACCAGATGAATACGTATAATCTCGCTCTATGCTATAATATTATAATTATGATTTCAACAAAATAAGAATGTAATTTGGTATTTCACATGTCGACATATTCTAACCATTGCTTATATTATCAAGAAGGATTTGTCCGACTAAAGTGAAACTGAACTCAATTACACATAAGTACATAGAAAGTTATCGATGTATTTCCCTTCCGACCAGTAGAGAAACTGCAACAAATTATTTTAAAGAAATCCTTTATAGATATCTACTTTTTATGTTTTTACAACTAATAAAAACCCCTCATTGTTAATAAATTTTTGAAGAGATTAACAAGTCTTAAATTAGGGAAGGAAAGAATTTGTCTTCAAAATTATTGAAGGGAATAAAAAATATTAAAATAGGTTTGTCATAAAACAAAGTATGTATTGATTAAAAAAAAGAATGAGTAGTGGAAATGGTATTAAAATTTTATTAAGGTTTATTGTTTAGAGTTATTGTAGGAAAGTTATGTATGTTTCTTTGAAATAGTTAATAGATGTGTTTTTTAGAGTTTGTTTATGTTTATTTCCTTTTTGGATTTACCAAGTGTCAAGAGGGATTAAATCTCTCAAGATGAAAACTTATTTTTGAGTGTAAAACACGAGAAAATGTTTGTAGCTCTAGAGATTTGATTCCCTTTTTATTCATCTCGAACTTTGGTAGATCCTAAATTAAGATGGATCCATACTTGTTCTTAATAATATATGTATTCTATTTATTTTACCCTAGACATATAGATAATTTTATTTAATTAGTTATAAAACACTATGTAAACTAATCTATATTGATTTGAGTTTTATATTGCCATAAAAATATTGTGATTATTTCTATATTGAACTATAAATACACTTGAAGCCACTCACTAAGATGGATTCACATAACCTCACCAAATTTGTCATCAAGGCTAAAGTTGGGTTTGATACAACACCAACTATGGATAAAATTGAATGGTCCATGACACTCCTTAGTTATGTCAGCTATGGCATGCCATGTTGTTTGTATGATCAAGAAAAGGGATAGTCCCACACATGAATTGCATGGACATGTCATGACGAGGACTCGCCTCACTTTGTCGGTTGAGTGAGTGTGTTGCTTAGTATATGAGGATTTGGATGGGCACATGGTACACATGGATGAGTTGAATTTTGTGGATGACATGCTTAATGAGTGAAACAAGCCCATCACATCATGGTTGTGTGCAGCTCACAGGTTGAATGACATTGACACATTTAGAAGGTAGTTGATTGGTTTTTTCGGCAAGAGTGAATGGAAATGGAACCACCACAACATATCATGGGTAGTTATAAATTGAAGAGAACATAATGTAAAGTTGGACCAATTCATATCATAAGAGACTGAGGAAGTGCACGCATTTGCAAGATTTCAGATATGGAAACCTGCAAAAAATTGGGATTTCCTCATTGACGGACATGATGAAATGGTTTGATCTAAGTTTGAACTAGGAGACATGACCAATCATCAATAATAGGGGATGCAACTATAAATATACCACACAATTAGTGGGAAAAGGGGAGGAAACAATAAGCAACAAGCAAATAAGAGAAAGTCATGAGGATTAAGTGAACAAGAGAAAAAGAAAGGCATAAGATGATACAAGTGTAGACCCTACTGCAAGCAATAATATAGGTTGTAGTAAGGAGTGGATTACATTAATCAACCATGAAATTGGGATATGCATGGTACAAAGATTGTATGTGGTGTAAATTACCCAAGTCATGTGAATTGGGAGAGTGTGTCAACTAGGGTGTTGCATGCCTCCATATTCTGGAACCGTTGTGTAGACCATTACATCATTTTATTTATTTAATTAGTTTTTATGCCGAGGGTTGTAAGAACCCTGTGACTATTGTATTTGTGTTTTGGGCCAATTTGCATCGCCCACGGAAAATCTACTTGTGTTCAATGTGTTTTGTAAGACACTTTGCATCGGCATAATTAATTTATTAAGTGTAAAAATTTTGTGAGCAATACTTAATTTGATAATGAAAGGAAGGAAATGTCATAGTCCAAGAAAAATATAGTTGCCTTTCTAACACCACTAATATGAAAATTTTTATTGTTGCTTACCAAAGGCTAACATAACACACATATCTTTATGGGTTCTATGTTATTACGAGAGGTTTTATTAGAACATGGTTCAGAAAAGTATTTGATGCTCTTCACCACTGTGACTCTATGACATGTTGCATGAGAGCACTTTGATGACATGTAGAGTGGTATGTGAGAAAAAACCAAGGTTTGAAATTGAGACACACTTTATTGTTGTCACTCCATGATAGGTTTTATTAGACCAGGATTGTGAGTGATAGTACTATAACTACCATGATATCTGGAATCAAAGCTTAGATCACTTTTCGTTGGTTGTATAATAGTTGGGAGGAGAGTGATATTCTGAAAAGTGGTGATAGATAGAGACCACAAGAGAAGGGATTTTCCTGATCAAGCCAGCTAAGGCTGATGAGTGAGATGAGTGGAGGGAATGATAGAATAGAGAATGTAATTATCTATGGTTTAGAGAGTTGGAGATTAGATTTGGAAGAAGTAAACCAAAGATTGGTCTGTATGAAGGAAATCATTGTACAATGGAATGCATGGAGTGGAAATGTGATAAGCATACTAAGTAATGTTAACACTTTCCAAGTGCCGAGGGTGAAGGAAGATGAGATGGGACAACACATAAAACCGTCATGGAGCAATCATTGTAATTTAAAGGAATCATGTGTTCCATATCCTTAGAAGAATATTTTACAAATTTTGGTTAAAAGGGGTAAGTATGGTTTAACAACTTGGAAGGTGTCCAAGAGGAGGGAACCTATATATATAATATATATATATATATATATATATATATATATATATATATATATATATAGATGGAACTTGGAATATATGTAGTTTTTATAGATAGTAAGAGAGATGGATGGAATCGCTGCTACAATTAAACAACCCCAACATCACATAAAGAAACGTGAGTCAGTTGCATGTTAATTTTATTTGAAAAGTCATTATGTGAGCACATGCCCTTGAAGAGGAAGGTTGGTTGAGTCAAATGTGGATGTGTCCATGTGAGGATTAGACTTCATTTAGGGGATTCTCTATTGATTAATGTAATGAAAAAAATAAAATAAAATAATTCTAAGTGTTATTTGTGCTCAAGTACATGTTGTGCAGAGGATTGTCTATTGAAGGGGAATTTTTATTTGTTGATCTAGGTTGATGGGATAGAAAAAACACCTATGAGGTAAACATTCCTGATTCTATAGGATCTTCCACCCTATCCAACTTAAAAAAATGATTCTTGAAGCGTTGGGAATACATTCAACCTCATCTAAGAACAAAGGGTAAAATATTATGGAACAAGGATGAGTTGGGTCTTTAGTTTGTACATGTGCAACAATAATGTGTAAGGTGGTTGGAGCAAGAAGTTCAATTTATTGTAGCATGTCACTTTATATCCCTAGATGACGATTGGTCATCAAGTGTGTTAATGGTGAACACGAGTCAGATTATATGACAATTGTGGACTTCCATAGTCGAGTGTTAGTAGGAGTTCATAGTGTGACAAACAACCCTCACACCATGATATCTCAACAATGAAAAATTCAATTCATTGATACCATTCATCAAGAGAGGAAAAAGTTAGGAAATGTAGAAAAATTGATATTACCTCTTGTACAAAGATTGTGCAACTTATAAGTTCATCAATAATCATAGGGAGGAGATGAGACTTGTTCAATGAGATGGAATGATGAGAGAACATGACGAATAACAATGTTTTGAGGGTTCACATAGCATCCCACATGAGAGGATTGAACAGAGCACAATGATTGAAGATAGTGTGGAAACATTTACCTAGCTTGTCTTCAACAAGGATGAGAAGGTAGGAGAGAAGGACAAATATCTTGCCACTATTCTAAATTATTGCAAGAAGGCCATGGGAATTCACAAATTTTAGTTGAAATCAGATCGATTTACGATGCTTAGATTTTTATCAAAGGAATTGATTGGTTCTACGATATTTGATGATGAAACATTTCTCTGACATGATGAATGTTCAAGCATATGGAGGATATTTTTGAATATGCATTTATTAGGACAAGTTGGAGATGCATATACTATCATGAAAGGAAATGCAACCTTGATGCCTTCAGTTAGGATGCATTGTTACAAGATAGATTGATAAGAAATTTCATCATGGTGTAATAAAGAGTTCAACATTCTATGTCATATAAAAGCAAATGGAAAAGAGTTAACTTTGACGTGAGGAGGTACCTTCTTAGGAATTATGTGTGGTAGTCAGACTAATTATCCAATAATTCCAAGGAATTTGGGAGATCAATGTGTGGAGGCAAGTTGGAAGTGGTTGAAGCATGGATGCAATAGCATGCCATGAGGTTGGATAGAGTGAATTCTTAGAGGCTCAATACTTAGCGACAAGTTTCCAAAGTAATTTTCTAGCTGGTGGAA
This sequence comes from Pinus taeda, assembly GCA_000404065.3. Taxonomy (NCBI): domain Eukaryota; kingdom Viridiplantae; phylum Streptophyta; class Pinopsida; order Pinales; family Pinaceae; genus Pinus; species Pinus taeda. The sequence continues at coordinate 15,049 of APFE030132869.1, forward strand.
TTAGAGATTTGAGTTCACTAGCTGGAAGATGCTAAGGTGAGCAACAATTAGGTATGGGGAGGATGCAAGATACTCCAACAGATGGCTTTGTGTGACCTCACACAATTATTCCACAACATCGAATTTAGGGTTTCCAAAACACCCACTATGGAGTAAAATGAAAGGTTCATGTTGTTCCACAATTATATTGGCCATGTCAAGTTATCTTGGGCATGTGAGCATGTCAAAGGACTTTCCTAGCCATGGAATACATGGATAGGACACAAGGATGATTGCACGAACTTAGTGGGTCAATTGGTTAGTACATGGGTGTTTGGCTAGGCACATAGTTCACATGGACTAGAAAATTCTTAGTGATGGTGTGAACAATAAGCATTATGTGCCCATCACATTATGGTTAGCTGTGCATTGTGGGTCGCATAGAATCAACATTGTCAAAATGGTTGGATCGATTTGGTGAGCAAATGGAAAATGAATCAACACAACATATCATGGGTTGGTTAAATAAACAAGAGGACATGATGGAAAGTAATCTCAATACATGTAGCAAGATATTGTGCAAGTGCACACATCAACAAGATGTTTACTAAATAATTTTGCATGAAATTTCGATTTACTAACCAAGCAACATGATGGGATGACTTAGCTCTATTAGAATGAAGAGACATAAACCAATCACAATGGACAAGGAGTGCACCCATAAATAGCAAAATGACAAGTGAGAGAAGTGAAGGCCATAAGGAAAGAAAGTAAGTCACAATGAGAATGTGAAGAAGAGTCAAGTTAGACATAAGGTGATGCATATCTAGTGTAGGGTGCAAGAGAGAATGCAAATAGTAGCAAGGAGCGAATGATACTACTTAACTCAGTGAAGGAGACATGGATATATGACATTGTTCTGTGTTGTGCACCATTGAAGTTGGATGGACTAGGTGAATATATGCACTCGAAGGTTACATACTTTTTATTTTGGCACAATCATGATGCACATTTTATCATTATATCCTTTTTATAAAGATGCTCAACCAAAAGTCGTAAAGACTCTATAAGTGTCACTATATATAATTGTTATACTGAGTTAGCCCACCTACACAAAAATCACTTATATTAAATACATTGTGCTCAACACTATAGCTTGGCATCATTAATATATTGTGTTGAGCACTTTATGTTGACATGATTAAATTGATTAAATGTAAACAAAACAAGGAAGGTTGTAGGGCAGCAAGTCCCTTCCATGAGAAGGGTTTGATCTGATTAGTTTTCCTGCATGGGCCTTCAACAGTAGCCAAAACTAGGCATGGCAAACTTATAGTATATATGATGAAGCTCCCACATCCAGTACCTTTCTATCATATATAAGAAACATGCCCTAACACTGAATAGGCTTAGGCTTGTTATTTGTCCTGATCATTTTCTGATTCTAAAGTACAACATGTAATAAATATATTTTTTGATTCTAAAGTACATCATGTAACAAATAAAATCCCAATAAAATAGTTCTGCTCACAGTTTTAGAATAGTCTCATACATCAGTGAAAGTTTTAGAAGAGTCTCATACATCATTGTCATTTCACTTTTGCATCTTTATAGAAGTACATGCTTCAAAAATAAAATAAATGAAGCCAGTCTATGAACATTGATCCAATTGATCAACCGTAGAGTATTAAATTGATATTATTCAATTCAAATTGTGAAATGTATTACTTTAATGATTAACTAGAAGAACTAGTATTTGAAAAATAAGAATGATGATTTCAATGGATCATACAATTAGGATAAATTTTACACTTGTTGCAACTCTTGTTGAATAACACTGGATAATGTATTTATTATTCAATTCTATGATCAGATTAATTATTAGAGTGTTCGACGAGTCGCACTGTTTAGTTCTATGATAATATAAGACAACAACCACCAAGATAATGTATTTATTGTTTTCTTCTATCATAATAGAAGAAAACAACCACCAAGATTTTTTCTCAAGGAATGAATATAGACCATTAGTGTTATATTTGTTAGATATGCACAATGCACCGTAGATTTACATTGAATGCATATCAATGTGCACACTTCATATCAATGCGCACACTTCATATATATTGTTTCTTAATTCAAACTCACAATCAACACATATGCAATAATATATTTAATAAAAATAGCAATTTACAATAACCAAATTTCAGATTCAAGGTAGCAGGAGACAAAGGCGTAACCAAGAACCTTGTATGCAAGGAAATTGTGAAATAAGGGACCAAATAAAAGAAACATTTGCAACCCACAATGTAATTTCTAACAACAGCATAAATAACACAGTGATTTAGACTAAGCTAAAACCTAACAAAAATTCCTTGAGAAGTAAGGGATGCTTATAAAGCAACATTTGAAACCCAGAATGTAGTGTCTGAAAACAAACTTAAAGAACACAATGATTTAGACCTCAATAACTTGAGGAAAATTCCTATAGATATACTATTAGTAGTAGCATAAAACATTAGGATGGTGATCGATCAAAAATGGGGATAGGGTTACAGAGGACACACAACAAAAATGTAAGAAAAATATCTTGCTAATATACAAAATGATTTAGACTAAGCAAAAAACTGACGAAAATTTCTTGAGAAGCAAGGGAAGCTTATAAGGCAACATTTGAAACCCATAATGTAGTTTCTGACAGCAAACTTAAAGAACGCAATGATTTATTGAGCAAAATTCCTAGATATATACTATTAGTAGTAGCATAAAGCGTTAGGATGGTAATCGATCACAAAAGGGGATACGGTTACGGAGGAAACACACAAAAAAAAATGTATGAAAAATATCTTTCTAATATTCTTTTATTTGTGGAAACTACAAAATGAAATTATGGTCAAAACTATGGATTCTAGATACATAACAATGCCAAAACTGAGAGTTGAAAATATTTGCAGAAGTTTCACAATGGTAATAGAGTTTACAGAAATGATAAGGGACAATCAAAATATATAACATTCCCAAAATGACAATAACCAAAAATAGAATTTTTGGTAGGTGAAATCAAATAGAATACTTTGATGAATCAGAATGCACTATTGTTGTAACTTTTTACATGAACGTATGGCATATATTGATCATAAAACTTAAAAACAAAGAATATTGTTATAGAAAGACCTATCAAAAAGATATCTAGTTTGAGTTCCTACCTGGTTCTCAGTAGAATTTGTAAGAGAGAATGTAATTTTATTTTTTGTGGTAGGAATGTGGTTGATCACATCAATTTAAAGCCCAATCTAATGGATGATTCCAAGTCTGAACGTTTTTTTGCAAGGGAGATTTTGGGTCTCGAAGTCAGAGATAAAATGTGATTCAGAAGCATGGAGAGGCTTCTTATTTTCCCTTCAAAATAATTTCCAGAATTTCACAAAATGTAGAGAGATCTGAGTACAAAATAGTTTCTATCATTCAAAGATCTTGTAGTCTGCATAATGATATATGATTCTGGCTACATATGCTGCTTGAATTCAGGTCCTTGAGTTTTAGAACTTAGTAGTAAGATCACAATTGGAAGAGTTTGTCATACCAATTGGCTGCAAAATCTAGTACTCATATTTTATTGGAAAATTATTTAATTTTCAATATTTTTTGCTGTTGTCCTAATGGAAAAAAAGAAGAGATGGGGAATAATAAAATCAAAGTATAGGAAAATGTGTTTTTTTAAGAGAATCATTAGATGTTGTTGCCATCCTACTTATTCTTCTCTTTATCTGTTCATGCTCTTTTGACTGCCCAAGACAATAGATGGAGAATAAGACCAGTCATCACAATGGAGATAGGTTCCTGGGTCCGGTTTCCTACTAGAGTTGCTTTGCTGAACATGCCACAGAATCACGCTGACAACCTAGATAGATCTATTTTTTTAGGGGAAGCAGGAATATGCCACGTGGAAGATACTTCCCCACCCCGTAATCCTCTTTCCCTGCCTCAGGTTTCTAACCAAGAATCTTCTGATTGGTGCCTGTTATGCGATGAAACCCATTCTCGTGATGATTGTCCATACCGAGACCTTGGAGTAATTGTTAATTAAAAACAAAAAACATAAATACCAACATCCTTGACCTTGATAAAATGAATTCATTTTATTAGATAATAACATATAATCTACAAAAAGAAATGAAGCTGAAAAAATATAATAAGATGTGATTTTATAAAAATGAAATAATGCTCACAGAGAACATAGCCCATGGTTAACTTACTAAAAAGGTAAAAAGAGTCTTCCTCCAAATGGCATGGTATATGATTCACTGGCTGTGGATCTTTGCCCAGTACAAGCGCTTAGATAGGTTGGATGGCTTTGGCCATATGGATTTGTCAATGCTCCTAGGAATAGTGATGGCATATTGGTGGCGATTGTAGAATCTGAAAGTAATAAAGTCCAAGTGTTTTCCTATATTTCTGAATCTCATCCAAATATTCCAGCAAACAAATTTTGTCATGTACTAATTCGCTATTTTTTTATTTTTTTAAATGATACAAAGTATGAGAATGTTAAGAAAATTGATAATTATAATAATAAAATAAAATTAATTAATTAATTAAATAGAGAGGCTTGTGACGCTAACCTTGTATGTATGCCAAGTGTGGGAGATATTGATTCCCAAGTTCCATGCCAAGTGTCGGAGATATTGATTCCCAAGTTCTAGTATGCTGAGCTTGCATGTATGCTAAGTGTGGGAGATATTGATTCCCAACTTCCAATCTATCACCTCGTCAAGCCACCACAACCTTCACCAATTACAGTTTTATCACATCCAACATTCAAAATTCCGATGGATGTTGTAGCAACCGTACAAAATTAGACATACCGGTCATGTAGATAGAGCCATTCAGGCAAGGGAGGTAGTGGTTTTCATTAAGTTATTGATTGATCGATGGCACTACCTGGTTTAGCTCAGGTACTTTACCACCTCTAAAGGAATAATGGCTTGCGTAATTCTCTCACTTTTAGCATACGTCCTTTACCAAAAGGCCATCCTTAGCCAGAATAAATAGAAAACATCCTTAGACATAATGTTGCCTCCTGCTTGGGCCTGGTCCCCATAATTCAAAAGTAGAAGGTGGAAGTACAGTTGGTTAACACCCTACTGAAGTAGGTTACTGAGCAAATAATACGCCTTCTTAAACGGATTCCAATATCTACATCACCATAGGAGGAGGAAAGGCATGGAAGGCAATAAAGCATGAACATAGGAGGAAAGGCAGGGAAGAAATAGAGGAAGCAGCAAGGCAATAGAGCAAGCAACAGTTCGATATTATAACCTGCGTAAGAACGAACCCAGATATAAGTACTCATGGAGCGTCACTTCACCAATTTAGTGTTTAATTTAGAAAGTGTTCTATTTGCTAATTTAGCTAAGATTATGCTAAAATTATAGCTTTAGAAAATTTGGGCTTCTGCTACTTTAGTAGTCTCAGCATATCTCTGAATATAACAGGGAAAAAAGGTTAATCACAAATATAGTCTCAAGGCATGTTGGTCCGGTCCTGGAAACCAACGCTGAAATAAATCAGCAGGTTGAATAAGGTATGGTCTTTAAAACTCTTGTATAAACTTGGGATTTTTCCCTCGCTGGTTTTATAACAGCGATTCGCAATGATTACCATCTGAAGCTTGGCACAGAGAAAAAATTGTAGTCACATTCTGCTCTAATTTATTTATATTTGCAAAGCCTAGAAGGGACATAGTGTTATTATGTGGGCCTCGACTCCCCAAGTGAAGGTGCTTTAGTTCCAAAGTGGCTTTCCCCTACGTACATGAGAAGCGGCGAGCCAGACCCTGAAATATAAGCGATCGCGTAAGGAACCCATCTAGTCCACATACAAGAGTGTGTGCGAGGTGCATGGACACTTTTTTTGAGGATTCTGACTCCTAGAAACCCTAAGGCTCCTTACAATATCGTTTGTTGAAGATCTCAACGAATATTTATTAGATGCCTTACAATCCATAGAACAGGGAGAAATTTGTTACAGATAACCCATATGTAGTTACAGAATTTGATATAACTTCTCAGGATGATATCAGACTCTATCTTAATTTTCATGCATCAACTTTTTCGCTTGCCCAAATTGCGATTTATGGAAACAACTATCTTCAATCGATTTATGGATTTATGGATACTGCTTTCTTTGGGTGGTGCGTTTGTTTGTCATCACTAAGAAGAGTCATATAAGCTTTCACCAATATTTATATATGCATTTCCCACTCGAAATAGAGAGAGCCTCTGGTTTGGCCCAGGGAAGTGGAGTTTGCTGCAGTTCCAAAACCACTTCATTTTCCATTATTTATGAAAAATAAGATTTCATTTTTCTGGGGTCACACAAACTAGGTCCAAGAAACTGGAGATTCTTGTTACTAAACTCTACCCTTTCATCTCGTTTCTATTTGCCTACTAGGAGTCTTTGAACTTGAATTCTCATATGTATGTGATCCTTGTATATCCGCTATATGTGATCTTGCATAGAGACATATTACTTGTCTATAGATTTCCCACCGCTACCGGAACAACCAAAGGAACCTGTCGCAGTCTACATGCATAAAAAATGTGTATGAGAGGTGTGATACATATTTGAGGATTCTGCGGAGACTCGCAGTAAATCCCAAAGGCCAAACTAGCATATCTACGTCATAGCAATGAAAAAGAATAAGAATCCGATGAACGTGTCCGTCCAAAAAAGAAAACACTACCTTTGTTGGTATTTCCAGGTATTTTCACTGGTAACTGCGGGGGCACTGTGTCACTTTTAAGATCGAGCTGGTTATTGCAACTGCGAACTAGAGCTTTGAGCTAGTTACTGTAAATGTGAACGAGAGCTAGCACTTGACGGACAGGCATGGATAGGCATTTAAAGAAGAAAGAGGAAAGGGAGTCCTTCCATCCACTATTAATGCGCCGAAGATGGTAAGATTTCTATGTGGATAACAATGCGATATAACATATAGTGGGGTAGAGATCACAGGGATTTAAGGGGTAATCGCTTGTCATGCAAAGGGAGGTTTTTCTTGCTTTAAGGGGAAATATTTATGAGAATGAGACATGTTTAACACTCATTTCACACACTCTTACACAAGTGTGGTCTTTATCCTCCCAAAGTCTATAATGGAAACCGCACTTGCCGTAAGGTGTCACAAAGGTTGTTGCATTAAGTGAAGTATGTGTTATATGTTCTGGATGGTCTATGTTGTATCAATAAGTCTTCAAGTGTGTGATCGTAGTGAATTTTTATCGCTATTCGTTTCACTGATCCCACACTTAGCTAAATTTCAGAGTTTCCTTAGCAACCTAGCCTCATCCAACTTTCTTGAACTACACACTTCACATACGTAACCCTCATGCTTTTCTGTTGCTTGTTCGAACTGTGCAATGCGCAGAAATCCCAACCTCCCTTACCATTCAAAAATGCGCAGTGGTTTCCTCTAGTGTCCTTCCCTCAGTCGGAACCCACTGTCTCCAAAAACTGTGCAGTTTTGTCCCTTGACTACACAGTCTACCTTGCATCCTAAAATTACATAGATGTGTCCTCCCAGGGCCTCGTCCCAAGTAGCGCCTTACATCCTAAAACTGTGTAAATGTGTCCTCCCAAGGCCTCATCCCACAATAATCACTGCCTGTTACAACCACACAATTATGTCTCTCACGGGCCATGAAGAAAGATGACATGATAGATGACTCTCAAGGAGCTGAGGAGAAAATAAGCAGATCAAGAAACCCAAGGTATGATAGAATATTAGGACCGCATGAAGACTCTATCTGATGCATAACCCTTTGGAGGCTAGGTATGGAAAACAAAGCAAGTCTTTTGAAATACACCTCTTAATGTAGCTTAAACGTTTTCTTATCATTGTTGTATCATTCCGTGTTCAATGGCATTCATGGTTGCAAGAACTGAAAGTCATTCCATGTGTTTGATCTACGTGTCTTGCTCCCTTTCACTTGTTTATTACATAGCTTAGAAGATGAAGAGTATTACCACTTGTTTATTTAAGCTATTAATGTTGTGACCAACATGATCTTATGACTAACCAGGCACAATGCAAGGCATCCTAAGTGGGATGAAAGATGTTTGATGATATGTATTTAGTCAGTACACTCCTCTTCATTATTCCTTTGCATTAATCCTTGCTTTGTATCTTGCATGTACGCTCACTGCTTGTCAGATTTGGCTACCCGTTGCCAATAGTCTCTTAGCTCTTTCTTGACAAACCAGGGGAAGGAATTTCCTTCAACCTGATTTCTTCAAGGCTCTTCATAGAAATTATAGAGCTGAGAGAAGGAGATGTGGAATCTCACTATCAAACTCTTGAAAATACTTTGCATGTTCGAATATATCCAAACAATTAAGCTACCACTCAACAACATTGTTAATCTTGGAAGACTCAAGAAAGATCACATCTCTAGATATTATAAACTTCTTATTCACTTCATCATAGAGATGGTATGCTTTGAAAGTATGAGTACCCAAAGAAGATACATTTGTGATTCCTTGCACTGAATTTTTTTATATGTTCCTTAGGTATGAAGGCATAATATGAGGAACCAAAAAACCTGAGATGCCTCACCGAAGGAATGTGGCCATACCACATTTCATAGGGAGTCTTGTTTCTAATAGCAAGAGTTGGACACCTATTATTTATATGCACAACACATAGAACCACATCAGCCCAAAACCTTATGAACTTAACATGTGAACTATGCCAAGTTCATATTGAAAGTAATACATTCCAATCAACTATGTGTTGAAAAATGCAGCAAGAAATTCTCAATTTGATTTTTCCTTGATTAAATTGAAAAAATTCAAATTTTCACATCAACAAACAACTTGGATGATGTTAACTTGTGTGACATGGCTTGTGTCACCTAGTTTACTCAATAAATTCAAGTTGGAGGAGTTAGAGTTCAGTTCTGCATATGCGATTGCTAACTTGTGGCAATAAAGGTCAATTATCTCAGGTTGTTGTCAGTTAAACTAAATCTAACTTTTGGAGGAACTGGTGGAAGGTCATTTAAGCAATGGGACTTCAGTCAAACTTGGTGATCATCTAGTTAACTGATCAATCAACCCAAAATAGTTGGGACATGAAGAGAGGTCAACTCCCCTAAAATTAGTGGAGATTTGAAGCTAGTTTTAATTTCTTGTAGCTCACAACGTTGCAAGAACTTGCTATAACCATAGTGGAGGAGGTATCTTGATTAGGATCTTCTTGTGAAATTAGAGAGCGAATGATTGTTGGTAGCATTAATAGCCTACTAGCAATTTGTTTTGCACCACACTTCAAGGTTTGGGGCATGGTTTTTGAGGGTGGATATTTTTTTTTTTATGCTTTTTGGTCATGCACGTCCTCACTAAGTATCTTGGGAGGTCCGTAATAGTTCTTTGCATGCACATCCTCACTAAATATCTTTTGGGATGTCTGTACTAGGTCCTTGTAAATTTCTGTTTGCCAAGGCTTAACTACTTATGATCTTAGGTGCTCACAACAATTCGACAATTTATGGCACTTTCCAAATCACCATTCCTGAAAGGATCCAAAAAAAGGAGTTCAGAGGAAGATGACAATGGAAAACTCTTATTGGAACTAGCCGAGAACTAGTGGAATTGGTTGGTCCCAATGGTTTTAGAGTTGTACTAGTCTACCTTGGTGGTTCAGATTGGATAAGGCTGGCCTTGTATTGAACTGACCTTAAAACACCAAATTCACTAGTTCTCTAATAAAATGACCAATTCTGAAGAATGTAGTGCAGCATAGCTAATGACCACCAAATAATAATTTTTTAATAAAAAATACTGAAAAGGAAAAAAAAAAATTATTAACTCGAGGGCCCTACAAAACCTAACCCTAGTAATTAATGGTAATATTTAATTTTTAAAGTTAAAGTAAAAGTTGACATTCTCCTTATCTTTCCTTTTTGAAAAGGAATGATAAGGATAATGTCAACTTTTACTTAAATTTTTAATATTAACATTAATTGTTTCGAGTTGTTTTAGAGTGGTTCCAACTTCATTCAATTTTGAGAAAGTCAAATTTTAGATCCCATTCAAAACTTAGTGGTTATTGCTTGAACCGCTTCTTTATAATGAGTCCTAGACTTTGACTTCCTATTTTTCAGGTGCAGTTATTGCATAATCATATTCGTCGTGAGACTTTGCAGCAGAAGTTGATCTTTAATCCATTGCAAGCACTTGACCTAGCATAGGGAACCATTAGCTAACCCTCCCAAGTTGCACTTCAACATTGAAATTTTCTTTTTCAGTAGACATTCATTTTATCCATTAGATCATTTCTTCCACTGTGACAGTCCAACAACACCCCTGCTAGCATATGCTTGACAATCCATCTCATCTTTACTGCTACCTTATAAGCACTCTTAAATCTTGTGTCTCCAATATAAAAGAGGAAGAACCAGAAAGGGCCTTCTTGGCCCTCTTCACAACCTACAATATGTTTAGCTTCTCTCTTGTGCTTACACTCTAGTCTTCTCGTAGCTTGAGAATGGTGAATCTTAAACACGGTCCCATGATGTCCATTCAGGGAAGCATAATTCACCCTTTGTTTGAATCAAATTACCCCCCTAGCACTCCCTTTACCTTTAAATGTAGGCATATATTTTCCTTCTAGATGACTCTTAAGATTCCCATCTCTATTTCACCTCCCTCTCCTACCCTCATGAACCCGATAAGCTAAATTTAACCAATATCAATGTATCTAAGATAAACAATCCATCCAGCTGGGTAGATTGAGTTGAGACCCTTTTAGAAACTAAATCCATCCCTCCACAATGATATATCCCTCCCCAACAACATCATCATGCTCTGTTCAAGATCTATCATTCCCATGATCACTGTAAATTTCCGAGTCCTTCACTTATATATTTGGTAACATCATCATTCAGATCAGTTATACTTTGTTGTGTTGTTTCTTGTGTTATGATTTCCTTTAATGGAAATATCTCCCTAGTAGGCACGAGTAACTAAATTCAAGTTCTTATTGAACTCTTGCGTTAACATACTTAATTTTCATTTTGACCTATTCGATTTCAAATTCTTGTGTGGTTGGTTTACTGGTTGACTACTAGCATTCACCAAGTGGTTATTGATGATCATAGTTAGTCTAGAGTGAATGTTGGACTTTGCCTTGAAAACCAAGCCCCAAGAATAAGCACTTATCATGGAACATTTCGAAGCCCATACTAGTGGAAGGCCAATTGTGCAGTGGGACTTTAGTCAAACTCAATGATCATCCAGTTAATTGATCAATCAACCCAAAATATCTAGTGCATGGAGAATTCGAGTTACCCAAATATGGTGGAGATTCCAAGGCAATGTAACATCAGTTGTAGACTAGCCTTGAGTGTATAGGTGTTAGATACTTTCCCCCTTTTCTTGCTTATTCATTCATTGCCAAACACTATACCACTAGTTCTAAGAATCTTGTGGATACTATCACCACAATAAATGTATATTTTATTTTATACGAGACAAGAATTGTATATTTACCTTTGGGACACTCCAAAAATATTTTGACGCACCTTTCTGACCTTTATGACTTTATGACGTTAATTCCCATTCCATGTTCATCCATGTGGACACACTTTATGATGTTCTACGACAACCTAATGTCCTTGTCAACTTCCTCTCATCTTCCTTGTCATGTTTTTAAGACTTGTGTATCCAACAAGAAATTTGGGAGATGAATGCCATCAAGGTAGAAAATCAAGGGGGTTTCAAGTCATTTATTTAGGGTTCCCACTAGCATAGTCCCACCATGATCCACCCAATCCCTAAATTGGGGTCTACTGCTATTTCATTTAATTATTAGATGATCATGGTGGGCCATAATTCCAAGTTAAATATTATGACTCTTCATATGATATTATTGGAGATAGTTCAGGAGACATATTTTTGGCTAAAGGGTTAAGGGAGGATTTTGACTTGAATATCGACCCATCAACCATATCCTCAACATATCTAACCAACAATCAAGAAGACAACTAAGGTGAAGCATGGGCATCCTCTCTTGCCCACGTTGTTCAACATATATATCAATCTATGAATGCCTCTACACTCCACCAACTGTGCATCAATAAAATTTTGGCTTTCCCCACTATCCTCCAAGATGGATACATGTTGTCCCTACATTGTTCCTTTGACTACAGAGTGGCTAATAATCATATTTTATCGTGGATGATTGTGATCGTACGTAACATCCATGGTCCAATTCATTTGTTTGGTGCCCAATGTTGGTGAATCATTGTATTGCATCATGGTAGCATATATTGCCTTTTCTAAAGCAAAAATATATTGAAAATAAATTAAGTTATGTCTCATGCAAATGTTCAATATTATTGTGTTGTGGGAGCTTTGCATATTATATGTATTATATATCTATAATCACTTATTTCAAGCCTACTTTAAGAAATAAAGGAAGAGGTGCAAGCCCTTGCCATAAGGACTCCCACCAACTCCTCTTCTCGTTGAAAACTTTCAAACGTTAGCCCATAAATCAAACACATGCCCTTGTTTCTCTAGTTTGGAAACCCTTGGATGTTTTTGACAATGAACACCTCCCAACCACTACTTTAACCATCTATTGAATGCCTTTGATTGGTATGTGTAAATTATTTTGATTGATACCTCAAGAGGTGTGAAATCTAATTTTGCATGACATGATACAAACACCAAATTTAACCCGTGGTAACCAAAATTTTAGCCTTACAACTCTCTCATCCAATATTAGATACTTCACTAATTATTCAATGGGTAATCTACTTAACAATACATTAAATATTAGAAGCATTCATATTAATATAAAAAATAAGAATAGTATTTAATATTAAGTTATAATGCAGGTAACTACCAAGTTGACATATTCTCTACCTTGGAAAGTGAATAGGCAGCTTGACTTAATGTTCGATGTTAGTTTTAAAACAATTAAGATAAAATTGTTTAAGAGAACTCACACAGATCTATAAGTGCTGAGATGATAAATATGATGCAAAAATTTACTCAAAATTTCACATTGTAAAAGAGCTTTTCATTTATAGTAATATGACCCCATTCCTCCCTTGATAGATCCAAGGTTAGTATATTTGTCCCAATATAATAAATGTGTTTCTCTTTTATATTATTAAATTAGGTTGCTTCAATAATCATGTCCTTACTATTAAGGGGAGATTGTCTTAAAGTAAGTGTTGTCATAAGTAGTGTCATAGAAGTAACAATGGGAAACTATATCTATATATTTTTTTATACATGTGAAAAAGTAATCCCTAATTTACTTATGTCCATGGTAGTGAAAATATATTTTTTTATAGTGGTAGCTCAATTATTTGTCATGTTAGTATGAATATTGGTACCTTGTGGTCATTGTATTATGTTTAGTAGATATAGTAATAAATGGTTTAATTTAAAAATTTTAATTTAGACTACATTTACATCACAATGTGATGCTCTATAATTGTACCAAAACTTAGCAAAGACATGACAAGTAACTAGATGTATTCAACAAAATTTTAGTGCTTATCATTGTGTCTTTGAATAATATTTATAGTGCTAGCTAAATTGGGTAGTATTGGCTTACTTTTACGATTCACATAGATATCATCATAACTCGTTGGTTTTGATACTTGATTATTTGAAAATAAATGCTAGTTAAATTAGGTAGTATTGACTTAGTTTTCTAATGCTAGTTAAATTATTAACTCGGTTAATGCTATCTTAGAGAATATGTGTACACTGCCAAATTGTAGGATTTCAGTGGCTCACAGTGATGGATAAATTTGTTTGAGTGAAAATGGAAATTGAAGCACAACATGAGAACTTTGTTGCTTTGTGCGAGGCCTTATGCCTTGAACCATCTCTCGGCGCGTGGATTTGAATGCGGAATATCTCTCTACATTTGATTTATGGCTATGACCCATGTCTTTGCGCATGGCATTCCCTATATCCAACTACCCTACACGTGTTTTTTGTTTTTCAGGTAAGATGTCTTCATGATTCATAACATTATTTTGGTCTTAGTCTACCATTAATGTTTCCTGTCTAGAGGAGTGGATCTCAGTTTGTATCCTTGTAGCTGCGCGTGGCCATCTTTAGTCTAGCGTATGGCCTTTCCCTTTCTATTTTGCCTGGCGTGTGGTATGCTTCTAAATTGGTTAGATCTTTTTTGGTGCCTTGCATACTAGTTATGGCCTAACAATTGCATGACTTTCTCGCATTTTCATTTCATTCATTGAACTTTCACCTTTTTCCTTACTCGCATCCATGACCATAGATTTGCGTCTCCATGATTATAGATGCCTGCCGGTTTTAATCCTCTTCTCATCATCCTGAGCGGGTTTCTTTTCTCTTCCATGTTTAGCATGGACTGAACCTTTTCTTTCTGTCTTACTCTTTGGAGTATATCAGGAGAAAGTATGGTTCTGGTCATCTTAATTCTGCTTCGGATGGGTATTTGATAACCTTATTTCCCTGTTTAAGTGAGTATCAGTTTTATTTCGGTTCTGAGATTTCCTGTTGAAGAGGAGCATTCTTTGTTGGGTCTGGATTTGTGGGTGGTATTGATGGTTCATGATTCTCTTTTTTGCAATGAAGGCCTCGCGCGGAGCACAGTGGTATGGTATCAGTTCTCCTTCCTGTATCTGATGATTTGTGCTACTATATTTCCGTTTTTTCAATATCCTCTCTGTGGTTTTTTAATTTCAGTTTAAGTGGTTCCTTACTCCTTGCAATTGATATGGTAAAGCTGAAATGCTTTTTGCTCGGTTAGAATTACTATTGTGGAGTTCTTACCTGATATTTAAGGAAGTCTTTGTTTCGAAATTCCCATGCACAATATTTACAAACCATTTCATTATTTCCCGGCCATGCACTGATGCTCGTTGTAGAATAGGGAATTCCTGGTTTATATGTTATAGTTGTATATGTTGTTGTCCTAATTGTTCCTGATTTCCATGATACTATGGTATTTTTTTCAGCATATTTCCTGCTACAGTCTAAGGCTTTTCCATTTTCATTTCACTTGGACAGCTCTTAGGTTCAGGGTTCTAGATGGGTCCTTAGGTTTGCAGGTCTCCTGGTTTTTCTGGGGTTAATTTCCGGTAAGGTTTCGGTTTTCCAATTCCTTGCTCTGGAATTCTCTGGAATGGTATGGACTCGAGTTTCCATGTTTTGGTACTCATGACACATGGGTTGGCACATTCCAGATGACTTTCTTAACCATCATTTTGGCTATGACATGATCTCTTTCATCAGCGAATTTTAAATTTTTAATTAGCTCTATCGGTTTTCATACCCTCGCACATATATCTCATCAATGCGTAAGGTTGTACTTCCCTGAAAATATTCAACTTTCAAAAATTTCCACTTAAGTGAATCTGATAGGATTTTCTCACTACCATTTCCATATCTATCTGTATATTTGATCCCTCTATATTTCATGTAGCTTTTATTATCCTCCTAACTTTCTGAGCTACGTGTGTCATTCTTTTTTAGGATGAGCTGTCTCTAGTACTTTCTTTGTCCCTCTCTATAGTACATATGGAAATTCCATCTGATGTTTCTGCTTTGTCAGCCTTGGTGTGGGTTGTTATAGAGGTAGAGAAAGCCTTTGGTAGTGGATCATTACGTAAAGATTGGCAATCTAAGGTGGCAAACACAATTATACCTCTTGTCCATATGAAACGGAATAAGGAAGGTGGCGGGGATGATTTCTCGTGACGTAAAAAATATCAGCAGCCCATGAAGACTACTCTGCCATGCTCTGCATGCAACCTTGACAGTGATTTCCTTGCTGATCGAATTACAAGCTTACAAAAGAGAGCCCTGGTTGGAAAGTGGAATTTCCCAGATATGGATGAGTCACAGATGTGTGCATGGCTTGGGCATCGATGGAATCAATTGCTTGGATATATTCCTACAATTGTGATATTAATGAAAGATTGGTATAGCTTTCATCTCATTGATGAGAAAGATCTTAAGAAAATCCTCTCTATCCCATGGGTGCATGATAAGAGTTTCCTAGCCCTCCATAAGTGGTATATCGGTTATAACCCACTAAAGAATAGACCTGCTAATAACCTCATCTGGATTAAGCTCTCAGACCTCCCTAGAGAATTATGGACTCGTGAGACTCTTTCTGACATAGGGAATGCAATTGGAAAGTTTATATACGGTGATGGATTTGCAAGATCACTCATGACTCATTGGTTTGATAGCTTAATTACTTTGGTTTTTCCATTTTGTATTCAAAAGTATATACAGGAACATAAAGCGTTTCAAGGAACAGAGAGGGTTTCTGCAAGGAACAAAAAGGGTTTCTGCAACTATAGCTTGTATTGAAACACTTGCATACAGGCAATGAAGCACATAAAGTTCCATCGTAAGTTGCACATGTACATAATCAAAATGTTTGCTATTAAATAATTTAAGAATCAATACACATTTTAGCCTAGGAGACCATGACCATATACAACGATGAGAATAGAAAAATTATTTCCCAACTTAATATTCAACCTCAGTTTGATTTTCTTGTTTATAATCCAGGAAGCCTTGGTAAGAAGGCCTGTAGATCCGGAGGAGGATCTCAGAATGATGGCTCAAGAAGTCCGTGGTTATGTGGAAGCTGTTCTGAATAGTCTTGCTGCAAATGTTCCCAAAGTAAGACATCCATGTGGATGAGCACACAATACAACCATACAGAATCTCAGTGTTTATTCAGTCCATGATACTTGAATTGATGATTTGATGATTTGCAAGTTGTGGTGCTTTGTCAAGTTGAGAAAGCCAAGGATGAAATGCTGACCCAACTTTATAGCTCAGTCAGGTAAGGTTTAATGACAAAATGTGGTTAAGGTACGTCAATAATTAGTTTGATTATTTTCCCATTTCTGTATTTTGTTAGACTGATTTTGATTTTCACTTGAAATCAGGTCTCTTGGGACTTTACGAAAGTAGTGTTTTTTGTCATCCACTGCAGGTGTAGTAGACACCTGTTGATTGGAGCACTGTACATTTGAGCTTTTGGGATGCCTTTTCAACTTTTTGTTTAAAAATGTCCTACATGGATTTAAACTTGGATTGATCCCAAGAGAACTTTTGACTTATCAATTCTATTTTCCCGTGTTGATATGTATGTAGTGTGGGATCAGTAGTAACACCTTTTATCCTCAATATCAATGATAATGGAGCAACTATGAGCCCTTTTTTGGTTCTTTTTTATCAGCAATATGTTTTATTCGTTTATGTCTCTTTATTTTGAATTTTAATTTAATTTAATTTTTAATTTATAGACAGACTGTGTTATTGGTTGTTTTGATCAATACTGGTTTGTTTTTCCTACTTCTGTTGGCATTTTCCTCGTTGAATTGGCGAGGGTTCTGTATTTTTCCACTTATATTTATTTGAATTTTAATTTAGTTTAATTTTGAATTTATAGACAGACTCTGTTATTGGTTGTTTTGATCAATACTAGTTTGCTTTTCCTGTTTTTGTTGGCATTTTCCTGATTGAATTGGCGAGGGTTCTGTGTTTTTCCACTTCTATTTATTTGTTTCCTTCTTATTTACTGATTGGGATTTTGTTTGTTGTAGTATTCATGGGCAATGTGAAGTTATCATGTTTGATGCTACTGCACGATTGACTTACAAGAATGTCCCAATGTGGCACAGAGATCTTTGCAGGTATCTCTTTTGCAGAGGGGTTGGATCTCTAAGTAGAAATGAAGGTTCCTTAATTGTGTGGTGGTACAACTGCCTGAACCGATTAGCTAAATATCTTTGTGAATTTCAGGGTGTGTGAGAACATTCCTATTGTTCTTTGTGGAAACAAGGTTGATGTGAAGAATAGACAAGTGAAAGCTAAGAAAGTTACTTTTCATAAAAAGAAGAATCTTCAATACTATGAGATATCTGCAAAAAGTAACTACAACTTTGAGAAGCCATTCTTGTACTTGGCACGGAAGCTCTCACGGTGAGCCTTTAATATAGTTTCTGGCGCTCCCTAATATGAATGTTATATTAAAAAAATTGCATTGATTCTATAATGGGTTATTTTTATAGGGATCCAAACCTTCATTTTGTGGATTCACCTGCTCTTGCTCCTCCCAAGGTTCAAATAGACCTTGCAACCTAGCAGCAGTAAGTAGAATCCTATTTTCTTATTATTTTTTGTTATATTTTATTGAAATAATTTGTTCCATTTCCAAAAGATTGAAACTTTGGCTTACAATTTTTTATGTTGTCAGGTACGATGCAGAACTTGTAGTAGCTATGACCCAACCCCTTCCAGATGATGATGATGATGCTTTTGAATAGCTTTGTTAAGATGCTTTTGCATATTTAGGGATTGGCAGATTCAATTAGTTTTGTATCATTGGAGTTTGCTCTTGAGTTCCAACATTTAATTCTGATTTGTATTTGGGGCTTAGAATAGCATTATCACATCTCTCTATATGTGATTTGGGTACTGTGCAGATGTTTTCATCGATGGAGTTGGTTAAGCTATCTTAGTTCAACTGCTAATATACTTTTTTCCGTTATATACTCTTTCACATTTTCCACAAGAACTTTCTGTACTCTTCAAATATTTCAAGAATGATCAAGTGCCTTTCGTTGTGTACTATTGGGGGAAATGCTAGTTGTGATGATTGTTGCTTGTAATATATTATGGCTTGTGAAAACTTTCTCTAAAAATTCTAACTATGTCTGAGGATTTATTTTAACTCTGAAATTGGTTTACATAAAGCTTGTAGAATGAACAATTTACCTGCTAGACTATCAGAATAAATGATATTATAAAGTAAGCGCTAATACCTTGTTTGCAGGCGAAATCCTCTCTTTGCAATATTGTTTTCATCCGGGACACTTTCTGTTGCAACTATCAATGTTTCCATAGTAAAAGCTATTGGTTGACCCTATGTAATAAGCGAGTCTTCCTCGGTTAAAATCAAAATAATTCACGGGCTACATAAGAAACCTCACAAGATTTTGATAAGTGATCAGTTAAAGAATATTTGTGATGAGTCTGTTCAGAGTATTAATTTTCAACAATGATAAAAAATATTTTGAAAAAGAGGTTAAAATAACTGGTCGGGCATAAAAACGTTCCATTGCAGACCATTCAAGCGAAAGAATACTCACTCTATAATACTGTGTAATCCAGTTCTAGATATCATACTCACTCTATAATACTGCGTAATCTAGTTGAGCGATGAAGCTATATTTTTTATAACATGATTGAAGCATAAAACTAACCCATACCTGCCACCAACGAAATTCCTACAATCTTGTACAGTTGATAATTGTGGCTATCAAGCCTGCCTGGGTATTCCTGTGGGTATGTTGTCTATCGAACACATAAAGGTATCACCATTTCATTAATTGGGCTCTTGATTGATTTCTGCATAAAGATTCGCATTGTCTAAATCTAAAGTAGTTTCCATTCAACAGTCTACAAATTCTTCTTTAACTATAATAAAACTGGGAGATGGAATGCTTATCAAAGCTAAGGTAGCATCTTAAATCCAAACTTCTGACTCCCATTTGAAGTAGTAAAACTTGGGCGTAAATTTAGTAATGAATTGAATCTCCTTTTGCTAAACAAAGGTAATATTAATAACCCATATGCACTGGTTTCTATGAGACAGGAATTTCTATGGTGGTTTCTCTCATATGAGAGTACTATTTGTGAACTTTGAATGTGAAACTACTTTGAAAGAACATTCAAAATGATTTTATTTATTTTTTTTAAATAATTTTTTATATTGTCTCTAGAGAAACAATAGTTTGAATTATGGACATATAATCTCTATGGAGACAATATGTTTTTAATCTCAACGATTTTCTCTAAAAAGACAAAAATGTAATTGTCTCTAAAGAGACAAATGAAGTTGTTTCTAGAGAGACAAATGAAATTGTCTCTAGAGAGACAAATCAAATTGTCTTTTAATAGACAATAATTCTTGTCTTTATAGAGACAATAATAATATGTGTTCTATATTGTCTTTATAGACAAAATTTTTGAGATATTATATTTTGAGACACCCACTTAGAGACAATATTTAAGACAATCCACAAGTTTCTTTTTGTCTTAAGTTAAGACAATTAACTCAAATATTGTCTTAAAACCCCCTACATGTAGTAGTATACAGTCCCGTGCATTTGTGACCAGCATTTGTAGCCATTGACAAACTAATTATTTTCAGCCCAATAAACCTCGTCAGTCGATAGCAATTTAGCAATTTATTGTAACACAATAAGTATTAGTTACCTCAGATATCACAGCGAGCATATACAATCCTGTGCTATTAACAAGCTCGTTATTTAGCGAGCATATACAATCCTGTGCTATTAACAAGCTCGTTATTTTGAGCACAATAGACCCATATCAATGAATGAGTCAAGAACAATTTAACCACAATAAATATTGGTTGCCCCGGATATAAATATATGTAGATCATGCCCCGGCGGGAGAAAATTCGAGGAAACCAAACATAAGAAGTACATATTCAATCATACATCATCAAATGTTCGATGAAACCAAAGGAATAATAAATATGCATTCAATCATATGCGATGAAACGACATATTTTAATGATCGTTGTCGGATCGATGATTATTATAATTGTGTTAACGGAAGCATGCCGGAGATTGCGCAAACAGTTGGATTTAATCTCATATATAATGCATAGCCGGCTGCGCTAAGGATTTTGTGGTCCTTCTATGAGGCAATTTAATTCTTTTTTCGGGATTAGAATTTAATATATGAAGCATGGCATGGATGTTCATTTCCCCGTATGGCTGTACTTCGCTCTTTTTCCTGGTCTTCGCGCGTAGGGAACGTGCATAGCTCGGACTATAAAATTTAGAAATTCCACTATCTAGTCCATAACGTGCACTCACTATCTAGTCGCATTTAATCAATGATTGCAATGGAGTCATTGCCCATCTTGTTGTAGGAAAAGGAACAACGGATATAAATATAGGATTCAGATCAGATATCCTTGGAAATTGCTATTCTGGGAACCAAATTTCCATCTAAATAAATAGAGCAATGACGCATGTGACAACGGACAACAATGACGCTGATATTGAGTTGCCTTTTGTATTTTTGATCGGACACATTGCCAGGCAGCTCTTAACTGGTTTTACTGTTTCCGCGTTAAACTCTCTTCTTCATTGAAGAGTCGCCCACGTCCGATTTCTGTATTATTCCACGCGTCCGCATGCTCTTTCTCTCCAGGTTTGTAGCCTTGGAATCTTCAGTTTCATATTATAGTTTTCATATTTTACAGGTTAAAGACACAATTTCACGGGCGATCTTTCGTTTATTTGAAATGATGAACGCTTCAAAGTAAAAATTGATTTTGCTGTTATCATCGTGGTCCCACTGAAGCGAGCCCATTCTGTCGCCTTAATTCTGAAGATCGATATCAGATCTTATCTCTATGTCGACACGGCTGGCCGGCGACGTAGATTCTGTTGTAGCGACGTATGTACCCTTTTGGTCTAACATCACGTACACCTAAATTCCTTATTGCAATTTTGAAATTGATTCCTTATAAATTCTTAAACTAATTTTTGTCCTTCGAAAATGCAATCCACCAATAACAGTATATTAGAACATTATTATTCAGAGAAAGGACAGTTTGGAGATTTTCTTCTTATTTTATATTTTTATTATTTTCAAATTTTAATTTTAGTTTTCCGATTTTAAATGAAATTTATGATATCATAATTTTAACCATAGTTATAGTTATATAACTATATGATATAATAATTGAGTGAGTCTATTTTATAATCTTTTAGAATTTTAATTTAATTATAAGTATTTATTAAGTGTAAGATAAAGATTTAACTATATCTAAAATTTTCATAATAATAATTACAAAGGAAGAGTTAATATTTATATTCAATTTAGTTACATTTTTTAATTAATTTACATCAAATTTATTAATTAAAGAAAATGTTATATATTAATATGTGTGGGCATGTGTTATTGATAAATCATAGTGTAGCGAAAGAATTTTGGAGAAATATTGATTTAATTCAAAAGCACTTCATAACTTACAACTTAAAGATCAAGGGAAATACTTCCTATCCTATCCTCTTGATCAGAGCTCGTCTCTCCCCCCATTGAAAGTAGACTATGTTTAGATATCTGATGTGTAAGAAGAAGCTTTACAGCATGGAATCCAAGAGGTTCCCATGGATTGCTTCTAACTTTAGTCCAAACGCCCACCTTCACCTCCAACGCCGGTGGCATAAGGATGCGAGTCTTTGCTCAACCATTGAAGAATTAAGGAGGAGATCATTATGGGAAGCAAAGATAGTGTCAAAGATACTATTACCTCCAATTTTAAGGTCAGGTTGCGAGAGGATAAGGAGTTGTAGGGTAAAAGGAAGCTAAGATACTATAAGGAGGTGATCAACCCGACCCTTGATAACCATAATTATCTCTCTATGTTGACCGCGCTAAGAAAAGAATGAACATCGCTAGGATTAGAACTAATTCTCATGAGTTTCGAAGTGAAATCAGACCGTGGTCTACTCCAAAGACTCCCTCGAACAACATAACCTGTCAGATTTGTAATACTAAGAAGGTGGATGATGAAAAACACTTCCTTTTAGACTGCCTGACTCTTACTCACATCCGCTCTCAATTCGCTAACATCTAGCACACTTCTAATCTTCTTGACTTATTAAGCCAACCCAACTATATCGATCTTGGGGCGCTTCTTTCCCTTCTTGTTGATCATAGAAATAAGATTTTGAAGAATGCACTTAGATTCGTTTTCTTTTCTTGAGGCCCCATGGGCCACATTGGTCTTAGTGGACGTTAATCATCTTCATCATCATCACCATTTGTTCATCATATTATAACATGACTATTCATAAGTTTAAGAATGTCATAGTAAAGTGAGACTAAATTTCCATGGTCGAAAATATTATTACATGTTTTTCAAATTCTAAATATGTTTAACTCATTTAATAATAATAACAATTTAAGTTATAATCTAGTTATCTTAAAACATGACTATTCATAAGTTTAAGAATGTCCATAGTAAAGTGAGTAAATTTCCATGGTTGAAAATATTATTACATGTTTTTCAAATTGTAAATATGTTTAACTCATTTAATAATAATAATAATAATTTAAGTTATAATTTAGTTATTTTTTAAGATAATTTTTAATTTTGATAATGTGCGATGTATTATGGGATAAGTATTTTGGCACTTATTACAAATTGATACCTGTCATTTTACCAACATAATTTATTGCTTATATGTAATAAATAATATTTAATAATGTGAATATAACAATTTTAATATAATAGTTTAAATCAGTTTTAGTGTTATTAAGACAATTATCTTAACTACTAATTGTGAAAGTTGGAAAAATATCAAATTTCTTAATATAAAATAAAGTTATTTTTATTATAAACTTCTCAAGAAAAAATTACTTCACCTATATGTTCCTCAATCTAAAATTTAAATGGATTTTTAATATCTTAAATTAAAAATTTTTTAATATAATATAATTTATTGATAAAATTAAATATACAATTTTTAAATATCATACATATATACATATTCTTTTAATTTTTTAACCTAACTAGTATTGTATTTTGTTATTACTATTATATGGCGAAGATTTCTTATTTTAACTTAAGATGGATGAGGATTTGTTGATTTTTTTTTATTTTTTTAATTGGTGGCCTAGATTGATTCTCAAGGGAATATGCTCAACATATGCTTAGTATTAATGTGTAGCTCCCCCACCAATTTCCTAGGGATTTGAGATTATTTCAATTCTAATAAGTTCTTCCATGAAGTTCCTCATTATTATTTATAACATTCATTTATAATTATCTTTTTTTTCTTAAGTTAAAGTTGACCGGTAACCATTTTATGCATGGTTAATGTAAATGTGTGCATTAATAAAGAATTCTTCATATTGTAATAATTTTTTTTGTTATATTTATAAAGTCTTGGGTTATATCAACCACATTAATATTTTTAATATGGTTGTACTAGTTTATAACATTATTACACCATTTCATATAGCAAATCACTACACCATATTTTTAGTACCTCCACACAATAATAATTTGAATTTTAGTTTAACATAATGGTTTAATACTAGGGAGGTAATAAAGAAGTTATTCAATGGTTTGAACATAAAATGTTGTAAAATGATATGCTAAGATATTTAATAGTTTTCTATTTGAACTATAGTTTAACACAAAATAATATCCGAATATCATTAATAGTTCAGTAGTTTGAACTAAAGGTACATATTAATAGTATAATATAGAATACTATGTATGTATGTATGTGTGTATGTATGTACATATGTGTATATATGAGTAGTCTATCATATAGATGAAATTACTTTTTTCAAAATCATTTTTCTAGTTTATTTTAACTAAAGTGCGGAGATTTTTAAAAACTTGAGTTTAATTTGATTAATCTTTACAATTCTAGCACCTTAGTATTTTTCAAAGTGCTTATGCATTTATGCATTCAAAAATATTTTTTAAATGAAAAAAGTAACAATTTTGCGTTTAATTGTATCATAAATTATGATGAAAAAAACTATTTTGTCTATAAATTAGACAATGCCTATATAAAATATAAAAATATAAAATGTTAAATTAATATTTACTCTTATATATGGTTTTTATTAATATAATAAAATAATTATTAATTTTAATTAGTTTAATATTTTTTTAATGATTTTATTAATTTGACATTATATTGTCACATCTGCCAACACTTCAACAAAAAAAATTCCCATATACAAAGGTCTATATTTATCTCTACTATCATTTACCATTTTAATTTTCTTATTTCCATGGCTAGTGGCTCTAAAGTTTTCTCTTATGACAATTATTTGTAATTTACCATAACTTAACTGATATTTCTAATCTATCATAACCTAACTAGATTTAGGTATTCATACCCAAAATTCCCCTTACTTAGTGTGTATGTGATCCTCTAGTAGAATATCATGCTCTATGCTTAGTGGCACAACTAGTTTCATTTTATTTTAATGTTGTGGCAATATTTATGTATTTAACTATTGGTTTATGCATTTAAGTCACCTCTCTAATGGTTTTACAACACGAGGTTTTGGTTTCGTAAATATCTCCTAATAGAGGTGGATGAGCCACCTCCCTGTAGCTTGGTTTGACCCAACATGGAAACACTCTACATGCCTACATTCAGCTCTTCACATTCTCCTCATTTGATCAGTCCTCGTTTCCTTCATCAACAGTGGAGGATATGGAGCTATGACCTAATAGTCCATGGTGATCCTCGAATTTCCCACTAACCCTAAACTGCCTCATAAACGAAATTTTTGTTCTACCTCCTATGTTCTTTTTCCCAAACCCATTTTTTTGCAAGAAAAGGTTTGTTGTAGCCTCAGTGAACCTTTGTAGCCACTCGTTTATTTCCTCCTGGTGACATTCATCGACCCCCACATCTGTGTTCACAGACCTTCACATATTTCCCACAAGTATGTTGGTTTACTATGTATGGGTCTTCCTATTAATTCTTTCTTCCTACTGAGAAATTTGTCGAATTTCCCTCATAGTAACATTCTATGTTGTTTTTGTTTTTGTTGCAAGGTGATGGTATTTATTGATCTCCACGGGGCACATATCTACCCATTTTTCCTTTCCTTCTCATCAAATAATGATTGGTGGTAAAACATTTTTTCATGGTTTTGTTGTTGTTGTAGATTTTAGTGCTCTTCAGATTATGCATCGAGGTGAAATACCTTAAGGCCTTTTGGTTTTTATCTTATAACATATTTTGTTAATATTTACCCCTGGTTATTTCAGTTTGAGAGTAAGGAATAAATAATATTTGATAGGCTTCCTATGAGTCCCTCTTCTACCCACTGCATTTCTCAGATGATTTTTTTTCCTTCCCTTCTTTATTTCATTTTATTTTTTTCAGTTGATCTCAGTGTATTCTCAGATGATTTTTTTTCCTTCCCTTCTTTATTTCATTTTATTTTTTTCAGTTGATCTCAGTGTATAAGAGTTATAAATCAAACAATGGATTTCTAAGTATATGAGGTTCCTTGCCTCTTCCTCATAGAAAGGGAGTTATATGGGTTTGAAGCGTTATTTTTTTCTGGCTCCTTGTCATACCCTCTAGCTTATATTTGTGTTTTCTGTGTCATATCATGCTACAAAGGAGCGATGTTGTTTCTTATTTCCTAAGTTAAATTCGCTCAAAAATTTGATTTATTTTCAACAGGGTAGAGATAATGTTATGGAGTTTTTTGTTCAGGATCAATGTAATGTTTATGGTGATACCCCTCCAGGTAATCCTTCATTAATTATCGCTTCACCATTCTAAAATAGATTTCTAGGGAAAAATGGATTTTGTGTTTAGTCTTCACACTAATCCTTAGTTTTGTGTTTCTTCTATTCCTATTGTAGGTACCAATAGCCTCTACTTCCTATTTGGGACAACTCGCCGAGAAGATCTCACCTCCTTTGGGATTTTCCTATTTCAGGTAGGCACCCAGATTTGAATTTTCATCTTCTTCTTGATGTATGTTATCTGTATCTCTGAGGTTGGCTTCCCTTCTAGGAAAGAATCCTCGTATTTTTTTCCTCAGAATTTTGGTTCTACTCCTCATTACCTTCAGAGGCCTCACTCCTCTTTGATGTATAACTATTCGAGAGACTACTTTATATGTCTATAAATATTGAATATAATGTTTTTTCGTTATTCTTTTATTTTACTTTCTAATGCCTCACCAATCAGTTCTTATAATTGTTTAGTTTGTGGCTTCGCTGTTGATGTAAATATTTCATCTAAGTTTACTCAGTGTCTAAATTTACTCGTTTTCTATCTCAATAATGGGTAGTCAATTTGGTTTTAACTTATCTATGGAAGTGAGGTTCTTCGGCATTTCCCTATCTTGTTTTTCTTCTATATGTAATATACTATGTCTAGAAATTTGACGGACATCACTGTTACAGGATACATAGTCATGCTATCTTATTGTCCTAAGATTACAATAAGATTTACAATCAGTCGTATGCTGACACGTGCGTATTCTTTCATGTTTTTCATGGAGATTCTAATTTGTTATTGTTGCTACAACTATGTTTAAATCAGTAATTAACACGATTAGTCTCCATTTACTGTACTAGGTTTAGGCTGACCGTAGTAGTATCTACCCCTGTCAAATTTTGATTGATGCATACCTTCTAGCTCATCCCCAAATAGAATAAATAACATGTATAGACGGATATATCATTCCTATTTATTTTCAACATAATCTAATTGTATAACGCAAAATATTTGTCTCTCCCCGCAGGTAGTATTATAATTGAATAGGTCGAAATACATAATTTGTTGAGTTAAATGTATGTCCAATAACCAAGTAACTAACTTACAATACGAACCAACTACATTTATAATTTCGATATTGTCAACCAAAATATATTATTATATCTTCCGGTGATTTTATTTTGGCTGTGCCGAAGTATTTTAACTCCCACACATATTCAGTTCGATAATAGAACCCATTTGCCAATATAAGCATATTTAACAAGGGAGCCACTGCCGTGGCGGTAGTCCCTGCTGGGGTCTGCCACAACAAACAGCAAGCAACACTTTATGCTGTTCCCCTTTCCATAGGTTGTGATTTACATACCGGCAAGACCCAGCAAATGATATATTGTCTGTTGGTTTAAACAGAGCATAGTTTTCTCAAATGTTGACCCACTTATTTACAATACTTATTCAAACAAAAAATATTTACATTACATTACTTATTCAAACCTTGAGATCGCTATAGTCCCATCTCAA
Organism: Pinus taeda; assembly: GCA_000404065.3. NCBI lineage: Eukaryota > Viridiplantae > Streptophyta > Pinopsida > Pinales > Pinaceae > Pinus > Pinus taeda. The sequence continues at coordinate 42,921 of APFE030132869.1, forward strand.
GGTTTGGAGGCAAGTTGAGATAACCTTGAGATAAAAAGTTTTTTTCCAGTTCAGCGAGCCAGCTAAGTATAATCTGGAACTCGATTATTAGTCACTGAGTTTATTTATTGTTGAATGGAATAATTGCATGCTTGGTTTATTTCTATTAAAATTACTTACAATATCAATATATATATGTGCATGATGCTACTAGTTAAGCTAGCTAAAAACCTTAGCTATTAATGAGTTAATTCCTAAACACTGAGTTTATTTATTGTTGAATGGTATAATTGCATGCTTGGTTTAGTTCTATTAATATTACTTACAATATCAGTATATATATGTGCATGATGCTACTAGTTAAGCTAGCTAAAAACCTTAGCTATTAATGAGTTAATTCCTAAACACTGAGTTTATTTATTGTTGAATGGTATAATTGCATGCTTGGTTTATTTCTATTAATATTACTTACAATATCAGTATATCTATGTGCATGATGCTACTAGTTAAGCTAGCTAAAAACCTTAGCTATTAATGAGTTAATTCCTAAACAAAAGAAGAAAAACAAAGGGATAGAATAATTGCAAATGCTAAATCCTAAAAACCTCAGAAAAGTGAAAGAAAAAGGATACAAATTCTGTCGGAAAAGTTACAGTAGTATTCCATCATCAAGAAGTAGCTATATTAACTATACACCTAGATTCTGAAATGATAATTATGACCTAGATTATGAAATGATAATTATAAAAGAAAACATAAACTTGAATAACAGTTCCCAGAAAATAGTGAAAAAATTCCTAAATTAGGAAAGGGGAACGAGTGGGAATCCTCTCGACATAACCCACTAGAGATCCAAGCCTAGAAGCTGTAAATTTAACATGAAATAAGAAAGAACGAAAACACCAATTTAAACAAACAATAAACAACTAGCTAAGAAGATGATCTACAGTGACTCCATATATAGGGCTCATGATTCATTAACCAACCAATGCAAAAGAGGAATTCAATACCAGTAATGCACGATTTAAAGAAAGATAGATTGACCTGGAAAATACATCTCTATATTTAATGAAAACGACAAAATTTGCTAGGGTTTTGAAGTTGCCCTTAAAATGATGAGTAAACTCAAGATGTCGTAGCTCCTTACCAAAAAGGAAAAGTAGGTCCAGAGTTTTCAGACGATAAAAATCAACGGTGCTTAGCCAGAAAGGACTTCCATTAAAATATACATTTGAATATATATTCGAATTTAACAAAAATTAACACAAAATTGTCCAAAATGTATCTCATAGAGAACATCACAACTTCCATAAAAATTGTTCCTCTTGTGCATACCCGGACGGTAAAGGCATCAAGGATTGTACTACTGATAGGAAGAACTAAGCTAGGTAACCCTCCAGTCTTCGAGCCTCAGAAGTCTACAAGGCACCAACAGAAACTTAAGTTGCAAAGCAAATAACCTTGAATAAGAAAGTGGCCATCATTATTGAAAGATAGAGCAAAAGGGAATCCTTACCTGGTTCGATAATGGACACCTCCGAAACAACAACCAGATGCAAGGGAAAATCATAATCGCAGACCTGAGAATCGAACAGCAAACCTTCGGTTACCATGACAGTCCCGTATTGACTTTAAATACTGTTGCCCGTAAATAGTAAATAATTATAGTAACAATTATAAAACGAGTTTTTGGACGTTTGGACCAGTTTTGTCCGTAAATAGTAAATAATTGTAATAACAATTATAAAATGAGTATTTGGACGTTTGGACTAGTTCTATGTTTTATTTGGACAATATTGACATAATAATTAAGTTTTTATAAAATTACAATCATTAGAATTAATTGAAGTATAAAGTATTTTTGTATCTTTGACACTGGATGCACTTGTACATAAAAATCTGAAGACACAGTACCATTATCCTATGATTTTTGAATGCACGGAATATACTGTGAATAACAGGAAATAAATTAAATAGAATATCACTGTGAATAGCAGTAATTAAATAAACTATACACATTTGATGCAATTTTGAAACAGGGTAAAAAAGCACTAACCTATGATGGTTTGCGCATAATCATTTAAGCTACATTCTACAACAGTTTCAAAGAGTGCTTCTATTTTTTTTGGTATCAATGTTTTATTGATACAGGGATCTCATATTTTTTTTAATTGATACAAGAATCCCCATCTGGTTAAAAGAATTGGAGCTTATTTTGTATCAATGTATTATTTATGCATGGATCATGATCAGGATAAAAGAATTCGAGATATCACAACTCTGTAAGTTCGATTACTGACATTTAAGAATACATATTTATTACATGTCTTGCTATAAGAAGATGGTATGGATGTGTTTGATTGAAACAAATTTTCTTGAAATTTGTAAAACGCTGCAGAAAACATATATAGAATACTCATAAGAATGTGTATTTGGTTTTGTTTTGTTTATTTTAATGGCTAGAATCAATAATGAGATTATAATATTTATAATCACTAAGTGTGAAGAAAACATTTTATCATCCATAAATAAGTGTAAATAAAGTGAATTAACGGTTTAAATTATAAGTTTCAGAAAATTACTTCAAGGGAATAAGTGTAAATAGAGTTAATTAACGGTTTAAATTATAAATTTGAGAAAATTATTACTTTGAAGAAGCTCTGCATGCATGCACCACGTGTCCCTTCTACATCTAGTCTATAGCATGTAACCCACGTTGCATTTGTATTATTACTTAAGCTCTGCATGCATGCACCACGTGCTCCTTCTATGTCTAGTCTATAGCATGCAACCCACGTTGCATTTGTATGGTCATGACAGGATTAATCAACGAGTGAGAAGAGGACAAGGCCCCATCGATCCATGAGAACAAAGACATCAGAAGCCTAAACATGAACAACAGAGGTAACCATCAGCCTGTAACCTTTTGACAAAAGCCTTAACTAATTGATTTTGAGATTGTTTTATTGATTGAGGAGTTGGAGGATTGGTATTATGATAACCCAGAGTTTGTCTTATGCCATTCTGTCTTTAGCATATCTCTCAGCTACTAACGGGGATGATCAACAGGTGTTTCTGTATCAAATGTTATGAGCGGTGAGCATTACGAATGCTTCAATAGCAAATACTTTCTGAAAGTTCCCACCATTAGATTGTTTGCTACAGTTCGTTAAAATCCTCGCCACATAAAACTTTAATTGTACAAGTCTAAATTCCCCACCAATTATTTTTTTTAATGTAAAAAATGTTATTTGTTCTACAAGTAAAATTCTGATATTGCAGGCTTTTTTTTATTAATTGTTTTTGAATTATTTCGTTGGATAATTAATCTTTGTAGATTCCTCACGGAAATTTTACTAATATTACTGGAGTTATACTCAAACAAAGCATGGCAACATAAATTGCTAAGCATATAAATTGGAAATTTAAAAAGTACAACAAAGAAAAAGAATACATTAATTAGGTACTCACATAGGAGTGAGCATAAAAATGATGAACTTGTTTGAAGTTAACAAGAATAAACATCTTGTACTCCAAAAGACTTTGAATTCCACTGCAGATATAGTGTAAATATTGTCATTGAAGAAAACCCCCAAGGAAAAAAGAGGAAAAAAAGAAAAACAGGCAAAAAAAAGGAAAAAAGAAAAACAGGTTAGGAATGATTATTTTTAAGGAGGAAAAAGAGAAAAAGGGGTTACGAATAATTATTTTTATATTTGGGTTAAACTGAGTATTATGGGATTATCATTTACGCCATTGTAATTCTGTTGTGTGTTTTCAATGATGTCTTGTATGCAAAACACTGATAAAACAACAAACCAGTATAAATTCATGGGGAAACTAAATTGCATAATGCCAAATAAAGATTCAAACCCGGATTCTACTCATTCAATCGTCAGATATTGGAAATCTTGCAACCTATAAACTAGTATAGATCCATGGGGAAACTAAATTGGAAAAGGCAAAAGAAAGATTCAAACCCGGATTCTACTCATTCAATCGCCAGACATTGGAGATCTCGCAACCTATAAACCAGTATAAATCCATGGGGAAACTAAATTACAAAAGGAAAAGAAAGATTCAAACCCGCTCATTCAATCGCCGGACATTGGAGATCTGACAACCTATAAACCAGTATAAATCTATGGGGAAACTAAATTGCAAATGGCAAAAGAAAGATTCAAACCCGGATTCTACTCATTCAATCACCAGACATTGGAGATCTCGCAACTTATAAACCAGTATAAATCCATGGGGAAACTAAATTGCAAGGTTTATAAATCCATGGGACAACTAAATTGCAAAAGGCAAAAGAAAGATTCAAACCTGGACTCGTAGAATGTAACCTTTGCAACACGAATCAGGTACCGTTCGAATACTGATTGAGCAACTCCTCTCTGAAGAAATGGGAAAGGATTGAGTTTTTTATGTATGGCAACATTCAGATTTCAAATTTTTCAAAGTTTTGTTTGCCTGGGGGGAGGACATTTGTCACTCTCCACGGTTTAGGTGGCACAATACGTTTTAATTCAAACATGCAGAAATAATTTTTACACAGGGTATATTTAAAATGGTCGTAAAGATTGCGATGATGCCAAGTGAAGCGGGGAATAAGAGGCTAAACTCAAAACTTTGGTTAAATCTTTCTAGCGAACAAAGCGCCAACCTTTTTATACAGGCGACTCTAAACATTTTACCCTAAGTTTTCAGAAAAGCCCGGCAATAAGAGGTCGAAACATAAACTTTGGATAAAAATCTATTGCGCAGAAAATTTTATTTTAAACATTGGCTTAAACTTCACATGTACTGGAAATTTTACTCGGTCAAAGCAAATTAATAGCTGGTCAATGATCTATCGATCGCTATTAGTCCCAGGCAGGGACTAATAAAGGGGTAGTTATTCAATTCATTAGTAAGTATAATTTCCAGTTCAAATATGTTCAAGTCAACAGAGTTCCTTAATTTCCATTTGCGCATATAATTTTTTTTATTAACGTAACAAATGTATTTAAGTTCCCGGTTAAATATATTTATGACAACAAAATTCTCAATTTACCATCTACGTATATCCATTTGTACAATGAAATAACATAACATAAAGTCTAACTAGTAATGTTGCTAGGTGAACACTTGGGAATCTTGCACCTTTTCCAGCCAACCTTGAACTTAAAACCTCCGCTCCTGAGCTTAAATGTGCTTGTCAGAGAATCAACAACTTGTATTGACCCCTTGAGTATGTATTTTATACCTTTTCTTCCATAATCGATTTTTTCGTTCAACGACATCCCCGTTTTGTGGTCTTGAACTTCCACTTGCCTATGCTTTTCCTTTAAAGCCCACTTTTCTCTCGAACAGTGCTTTATTCTTACCCGCGATTAGTAGTTTTCTCGAGCTAAGTGATTTAATGGATTTTTCTCTCCTATCCATTAAATCTTACTTGAGAGTCCATATCATGAAATATTTATCTCAATATCATCCACTAATGAAATTTTTTTGTTTTGTTTTTTCCTTTGGAAATAATATCTTACTCAAGTGCCTCATTCCCACGTAATTTCAACCCTTTTTATTTATTAATAAAAACTACTTATTACATAAGAATTTTACTATATTTCTTTCAAACCATGACTTTTCTTCCACCCAATCTAACATAATTTAGTCTAAAAAAAGAAACAATCATTATAGAAAATGAGGGGTATTACATCTTCCTCTCCCTCTTATTTACACCATTTGGGGTGTTTAGTCCCCATTTTCTTCCCTCTAGAACAATATTGTATACTTCTTCCGCATTTCATCTTCCAGCTCCATCTTCTAGTTGGCTTGTTCGTGAGTAAAATGCCTCCATTGCACTTTAACCCGAATAACAGCTCGATTTCGGACAATATATCTTTTAGATATATGATACAGAGAACTTCTGCCAGGAAGTATCTTTTGGGTTCCACCTGTAGCAGTTTCCAATCAATAATGTGTGTGGCATCATGTATATATTTCTTTAGCAAAGATACATGAAAAATATTGTGCACTTTAATAGAGCTAGGTAATGCTAATTGATAAGCTACGGTCCAATATTATCCATAATTTTGAAACGCCTATAGAATCGCGGTGCCAATTTTGTACAAGTTCCTATCTTTAAGGTAATTTTATTGGTTTCACCCTTAAATAAACATGATCTAAAACTTTGAACTCCCTGTGTGCTCTCTTATTGCCTGCATAAAGTTTTTATCTATCCCGTGCAATGTATGTTTGTCTTGATCCTATGAACTATTTGCTCCATTTCATGCAAACCATCTGGTCCCAATATCAACCTATCCTCCAACTGACTCCAAATGGGAGGTGTGTGCCATTTTCTTCTATATTTTCATGGATGTTTGATAATTCTTATTATAAGGAAATTCTGCCAAATGTAGAAAATCCTCCCATTAAGCAGGTTTATCGATGACATACATCCTTAACATGTCCTCTAAAATCTATTTGTTTATCTTGTATTTTTCCGTTCGTTTGAGGATGATATGGAGTGCTAAAATTTATCTTAGTTCCCATGCCCCAAAAAATGGCTTCCAAAATTTTGAGGTGAATTTGGCATCCATGTCTGACACCACCATCTTGGGCACTCCATGGAGTCGAAAAATATCCTTCATGAGGATAATGGAATTTTGTGTTGTGCCATAAGTGTATTGTGCATGTATTAAATGTGCTACTATACTTAAGGTGTCTACCACCACCATAGTACAGTTGTTCTGCATTTTGGTCCTTGGTAGTCATGTGATAAAATCTAAGGAAATTATTTCCCATTTCTATTCAGGGATAGGTAGTGGAATCAACAAGCGAGTAGTGCGTTGATGTTCTACCATCACTTATTGACATTATAAACATTTTGATAAATATTCAACCACCTGTTTTTTCATACCTATCCAAAAGATGTTCTTTATTAATTTTGTGATCATATTTTGGTACCCAAGATGTCGTCTACATGATTTCTTATGATACTTATCTAGCATCATTCGTTTCAGGGCATTCACATTGGTAACATACAATCGTTTTATGAAAATCATTTTTTTTTTTCAGAATTTTTAGCACAACCAGGGATGTTAGTTCGATGCAATTTTTGTTGAATTTCCAAGTATTTAGGATCATCGGTTATTAGATTTCTAATTTGTTCCATAAAATATTTGCTAACACTACTAATAGATACGCTCATTAAAATATAGGCATGTCTTCTGAAAGCATTTTCTATCTTGTTTTCTTTCCCTTTTATGTGTTTAGTGTCGAACTCAAACTCACTAAGTAATTTCATCCACCTAGCTTGTCTGGCATTGAGAATTCATTGGCTTAAAATATATTGTAAGCTAATATGATCTTTCATCGAAGTGAACTTCTTTCCTAACAAGTAGTGCCTCTACATCTTTAAGGCATGTATTATAGGAGCTAGTTCTAAATCATATATAGCATTATTTATTTCATGTGTTTTCATATTTCTAGACTCATAAACTACCACTGAATTTTCCTGCATTAAAACTCCCCCTAACCCCTCCATACAGGCATTTTTGCAAACCATAAACTCTTTATTTGGATTTGTAAGTTTTACAATAGGGGCCATTGTAAGTAAGTGCTTTAACTTATCAACACTTTCCTAGCATTTGGTTGTACACTGAAATTTTGCTCCCATCTTTTGTAAGGATGTAATAGGATGTGCTAGTTTAGAGAATCCCTCTATAAATCTTTGGTAGTATACCGTGATTCCCATAAATGAGCGGAAAATCGATAAATCATTTTATATGGGCCAATTGATCATAGCCCTAACATTCTCATGATTAATCGCTAGTCCTCCCTTTGAAATGATGTGGCCCAAATACTATATCTTGTTTTTATCAAACTAAAATTTGTTAAATTTAACATATATATGATGTTCTCTTAGAGTTTGTGGTACTAGTCTTAGGTGTTCCATGAGTTCTTCCTCATTTTTGAAATACACCATAATGTCATCTAGAAATACCAGCACAAATTTGTCCAAATACTTATTACGTACACTATTCATCAAACACATAAAGGTTGTTGGGGCATTAGTAAGGGAAAATGGTAATACTACAAACTCGTAGTGAACATATCTCATTTTGAAAGTTGTGTTGTGAATATCCTCATCTTTGATTCTCAAATGGTGATATCTAATCCTTAAATCAATTTTTGAAAAATAGTTCCCCCTTACTTGATCAGAGATCATTAACTCAGGGTAATGGATATTTGTTTTTAATGGTTAACTTGATTAATTTGCGCTAATAGATGAACATCTTAAATGTGCCATCCTTCTTCTTGAAAAATAACATGAGACCCACCCCATGGTGACACACTAGGTATAAAATAACCTTTGTCCAATAGTTGTTGTAATTACATTTTTAGGTCCAATAACTCAGGTGTACACATTCTGTAAGGGGTTGTAGATACTAGGGCCGCACCAGGCACCAAATGAATGGAAAAATATATATCTATATAGGTAGGTAAACCTGTAAATTCCTTAATAATTTGCAAGGTCTCTAAATTTAATTCTTTTATTAGATGATCACTTGTTTCCACATGAACCATAAATAATTGACAACCCTGTCATGCACTCTTTTTCATTTGTAAGGCTGAAATTTGTGTAACTGATATGGGTTTTTTTATGGCTTGGATTATTTGAGTTTGTCCCTTCTGATTCACACAACTCACTATTTTTTCTAAATAGTTTATAATGGCTCCCTACTCCTTCAACCATTCCATGCCTATCAACACATCATACGATCCTAAGGGAAGTATATTTAGGTTCACTATTATAGAATAGCCATTTAAATCAAGATCACATTATCTTTCTTAGTTGGTTACCCTTCTCTTGGTGCCAGTTGCTAACTATACCAACGAGGAATTCCTATAGTTTTCAATTTTATGTTTGCATTTTTCTACAACATGTAAGACAATGTAACTCAAACTACCTTCTATATTGATTAAAATAGAAATAGATTGGTTTGAAATAGTACTTCAATCTCGATCATTGTCGATTGATGCTTCACTTGTGTATCTTCCAATTTTGTGCTTATTCTTGGAATATTCCTAGCAACATCATTCATTGTGGTGGCTTCTTGAACAACTTGGATATTTTGGATAGATATGGGATTATGTGAACAATCCCTCAACAAATGATATTCACCATATCCCAAAAATTTTAGTGGTTCCTTTATTTACCCACGCTGATCTTGTAAAAATTTCACCTGTAAAACAAACCGATATATGAAATGTCCTAAAGCATAATACTTGTTCTACTTCTACAAAACATTAAGTGGAAGCATAATCGAATTCATGAGCAACATCAAGTAGAAACATGCATAACTGATCAAGAAAAATAAGCACACAACATAAGATATATCCAGGGGAAAGCACCAGCATAAAACCCCAACCATGTATTATCAAGCAAGTGGAAATCCTCTTCACAATACAAAAAGAATTAGCTCTCAAGCTATTCAGTTCTCAATGAACTATGAATATAGAAGATATGTCTCATGAACTAACCAAGCCCTGTATATAAAGGCTTTACCTATGGTACAATCCCTATTTCCTTGCACAGTTTGCTTAGGAGATAATAGCAAAATCATATGCAATTAATTCCAAACATACTAAGTCAACCTATGGTCCAAGTACGCATTCTTTGAGGACACTAGTTCCTCAATCATGCAAAAACTACTTACTAGAAATAGTCAAGCATCTGACAGTACAATGTCCCACATCTAATCTCAACTAGGTCTCTGACAGAACTAGCATGCAACAGTTATCCATGAGTGAATCCTCAGTTATCTAAAATAATAGTTGTCACATTCATGCAAGCATTAACAAACTGTATTTTATTATTTTAACAACTTGTTAAAATAGTCCAACTGGACATGACTAGTTAGAACTAAGTCAAATGATTCTCTTCATTATAGAAATCATACTTATTCCTTCAATCAGTGGAGGAAATTAAGGATAAATTCCCCAATCAGTGGGACAACTCATGTTCATGCTCACAAAGACTTCAAATTCAAATTTCCTTAACTAATTAACTCAACTGAATTAATTAATTAATATTTGCAACTGCTTTTAAGACCAAAATTAATTTTACTTCCTATAGATAGACTAGGGACTGCCATAAATAGGAAGGGACCCATAAATGCTATTTTTAGAACTTTCTATTTTTCATAGTTTCACCTCTCACCCAATGTGGCCAATGACCTCACTAGCCAAACTGCTATTTTAGACATGCTATTTTTAACACTCTAAATTTAAAATTTCTTGTTGCACATTTTCAACACTCACTCTCAACAAGAAAGGCTTTCTCTCGAACCTGATCATGTAACTCTGGAATGTTCTGCATGCAACACATCTACTCGGTCCACTTGCTCCAACAACACTTGGAACAAAAACACTCCCAACTGACCACTCTGTTGGACTAGGAACATACTCTGATGTTGAATCTCTACCTGTTGCTGACAAGTGCTCCCTCTCTGACATCTGCGCTACTGCAACATCTCCATGCATCTCGCACCATTGCACACCTCTCTGTGCCACCTAGCACTGTGAAAAACACTTGTGCCTCTCACATTGCTACAACCTGCTAGTTATGCACTGTCTTGGGATTCCCTGAATTGTCACTCTCTTTGCCGCTCCATCTGCATCTGTATCTACCCAATCAGTCAATTCTTGCTACTCCACATTGGGGCTCCTGTAGCAAGGTCTCATCCAAGACATTGGGTACCTCAAGGGTCCTGCCCCTCCTCCTTGGGACGATCACTCTATATCACCCCACCTCCTACCTGGAGGTATGGTTGCATGTGATCCCTCAGCCCACCTAGCTCGAAGTTTCCTCCTATTGGAGGTCTTTGCATGAGTAGATGTCTCTACTCGATCTCCACTCAGCTTCCCCTATTGTGGCTACTCCACAACCTCCTGAAGTTGCTACACCAACCGTGGCTCCTCCACAATTATCTTAGACTTCTTCCGGCTCTGCATGATGAGAGGTAATATACCCTCCCTCTCAACAACCAAGTCTCCATCAGTTGCCTTGATGCTGAAGGCTTTGCATGCATCTTGAACCTCAAGAGCATACAGGTTCTTGACCTGTGAACCAATCTTCTTCACCTCTCTAATGATGATGTGTCTAAGGAAAACCTTTCCCTTACTGAAGACTACATCATAGCCTCTATCTTCCAGCATTGCGATCAACACCAAGTTTATCTTCAATCCTGGTACATAGTTGACATCGGTCAAGGTAAGGCGAGATCCATGCTCCCTCTGAAAAATAATTGTGCCTACACCTGAGACACTATACTTCTCATCACTACCCATCACTATGAGTATCTGGAGATCTTTCTCCTGCAAAGTACCAAACAAACTCTTGTGGCCGGTCATGTGGAAAGAAGCTTCACTGTCAAGAAGCCAACCACTTCCCACCATGGATGAAACCATGCATGCAAAGAGTGTGAAATCCAACTCAAACTGTGAAGCAAGTGCCTCACCTTTAGATCCTTCCCCAGATCCTTTCTTGGATTTCCTCCACGGACAATTTGCAGCATAATGGCCCACCTCATGACAACAAAAGCATTGCACCTTTGATTTGTCAACCTTCTTCCCATCATTGGAAGAACTGGATTTGGAAATAGAAACCTTATCCTTCACCTTCTTTACCTTACTCGCTAAGGGAAAGGTTCTCCTCATCATGCATAGATGAAGAACTATTTTTGGTGCTCTGTCTGATCTCCTCCTGCATCAAATCTAACCATAGTCATTCCCAATCTCGCAGTTTCTCCCTTCCATTCACCGAGTCCTAGTAGCTATGCCAGCTCTTCGGAAGGCCAAGGAGTGCTAGACTCACCATATCCTCATCCGATGTCACAACCACTACACTTGCAAGCTCATCCTTGCATGTGATGAGCTTGGTCAGATACAGAGAGATTGTCTCATCCCTTTCACAATTGATCTTTCGAAGTTTGTCCTTCAGTGTCAACTTCTTTTGATCACTGCTATTCTGATATAAATCTTTCAATGTTTTTCACATTACATGTAGCGTCTCCTTCCCATGGAGGCTCGAGACAATGTGATCTTGCACTCCCTCCAAGAGAATTCTCCTAGCTCTAGCCACACACTTCCTCCACCTGCTCAGTCTTGTTAGTAGGCTTAGGAATTTCTTGATCAATGAAATCCTTAAGGCCATTATCTTCCAAAAATGCCTCCATACAATCCTTCCAAGCTATATAGTTTGGGCTGCCATCAAGGGCATACTCAAGCCTCAAACCATAGAACGCCATCGAGGAAATAGATGTGATAAGATCTTGATATCTATATCCTGAATAATAAACTTCAAATTTCTCCTGCTAGTATATTGTTCTTACTTGATCACCTGTGCTCCGATACCATGTATAAATTTAACCTGTAGAACAAACTGATATATTCAATGTCCTAAAGCATAATACTTGTTCTACTTCTAAAAAACATTAAGCGGAAGCATAATCGAAATCATGAGAAACATCAAGTAGAAACACGCAAAACTGATCAAGAGAATTAATCACACATAACACAATATATATCCAGGGGAAAGCACCAACATAAAACCCCAACCACGTATTATCAATCAAGTGGAAATCCTCTTCACAATACAAAAAGAATTAGCTCTCAACCTATTCAGTTCTCAATGAATATGAAGATATGAAGATATGTTTCATGAACCACCCAAGCCCTATTTATATAGGCTTTCCCTATGGTCCTTACATAATTTTCTTAGGAAATAATAACAAAAGCATATGCTATTAATTCCAACATACCAAAAACAACCAATGGTCCAACTACGTATTCCTTGAGAGCACTAGTTCATCAACCATGCAAAAACTACTTACTAGAAATAGGTAAGCATCTGATAGTACACTGTCCCACATCTGATCTCAACTGGGTCTCTGACAAAATTGACATGCAACAGTTATCCATGAGTGAATCCTCAGTTATCTAAAATAATAGTTGTCACATGCATGCAAGCATTAACAAACTATATTTTTTATTTTAACAACTTGTTAAAATAATCTAACTAGACTTGACTAGTAAGAACTAAGTCAGCTGATTCTCTCATTATAGAACTCATGCTTATTCCCTCAATCAGTGGAGGAAACTCATGTGCATGCTCACAAAGACTTCAAATTCGAATTTCCTAACTAATTAACTCAACTAAATTAATTAATTAATATTTGAAACTGGTGTTAAGAACAAAATTAATTTTACTTCCTATATATAGACTAGGGACTGCTATAAATAGGAAGGGACCTATAAATGCTATTTTTAGAACTTTCTATTTTTAGCAGTTTCACCTCTCACCCAATGTGGCCAATGACCTCACTGGCCAAACTGTATTTTTAGACATTCTAATTTTAGCACATTCTAAATTTAACATTTCTTGTTGCACATTTTTCAACAGATCTTTTACTATTAAGATCCATGGGTTTAGACCTAGTTTGAGATTGTGCTCGCTGATTTACATTTCCCCTGTTGAACTTTTTCCTTTAATGGTCCTTCCAAAAATTTGTAAGATAGGAAAGTTTCTATTGTTTTGTCCCTATTACAAATTTGGCCATGTCTTTACTTTGCCAAAATTTGGTGCCTTCACCCTTATTCTTAAACGGTTGATAACACAACCTTTCCTTTCTTATTTTTTGATCCATTTTCTTAGGATTTTCGAACTCAATCCTTTCTATGTAGACAGTGGGTAAAAACCTTACAAACCATTGCACCTTGACTTTCTCTTCTCTAATGCAAGGAACATACCACAATAAATTGATAATTTTTTCCACAAACTCATCCATGGTTAATTGTCCCAACGTTAACTAATGGAAATCCTTTACACAGTCATCATAATATCATTCACTTAGATAGTGGAACTTAAAATATTTCTGAAATTACTCAAGATATTGTTTTTTATTCTAACATATGCACACTTGAATCTTCTTCCCACTAGAGAACAAATTTTCCTTGCAGTTGATAAATGGCAATATGGCCTCCAAGTTACTCTCATATTCAAAAATTGAAAATATATGGTCATATTAAGAAGCCATGTTTCTACATCCTCCTCATTCTCCCTATCAAAATTAGGGGGCTTGATTTCCTAAATTATCCTTATAGCTCCGTTTGTTTCTTTCTCTTCTGTTTTTTTGGATACGTTCTATCATAATACCCTCCACTTCCAAATTCCTTTGATTTTGTGCCCATTTTATTTCTTTTCAATGCTTCAAGTTCCGGAATTCTATGGCTAGAATTTTTAGTCAGTCCCCTGATCATCATTTCTTGCTCCTCATTAGCCTTTAGAAAGCGTTAATTGTTGCTCCTCACATAAGCAAACTCTTTTTGGAGATTTCTAATAACCTTCATAAGTTAAGAATTTAATGGGACGACCCTATTTCCCAACTCAACATACAAGTCTTGATCTACGATGATGGTTGGAGGGCGGTCCTCTACCATTCTACTATAGTTGCATCACTTGATTACCTTTTATTATAGACATAATCAAATATTAATTGTACATATTAGTTCTACTTTACTTACTTCACTTTTTCAAGCCAGAATAATGCTACTTATTACTGTGGTGGTCCCTTAAGGTCCCATTTATGAACTTAAGCTCTGATACCATCTGCCACATCTCCCAACAATTCAAAAAAAATTCCCATATACAAAGGTTTATATTTATCTCTACTATCCTTCACCATTTTAATTTTCTTATTTCCACGGTTATTGGCTCTAAGGTTTTCTCTTCCGAAAATTATTTGTAATGTACCATGACCAAACTAATATTTTTAATTTATCATAATCTAACTGGATTTAGGCATTCATAAGCAAAAATCCCCTTGCTTAGTGTGTATGTTATCGTTTGGTAGAGTATCATGCTTTATGGTTAGTGGCACAAGTAGCTTCATTTTATTTTAATGTTGTGGTAACGTTTATATATTTAACTCTTGTTTTATTCATTTCCGTCACCTCTCTAATGATTGTGTAACAAAAGGTTTTGGTTTTGTAAATATCTCCTAATAGAGGGAGATGATTCACCTCTCCATAGCTTGGTTCTACCCATCAGGGAAAAACTCTACAGGCCTACATTCCATTCTTCAGATGTTTCTCACATGCTCTATCCTCGTGTCCTTCATCAATGGTGGAGGATATGGATCCGTGATCTAACATTCCATGGTGATCCTCGGTTTTCACACTAACTCTAAACTGCCCCCTCAATGAACTTTCATTTTCCCTCCTATGTCTTTTTACCCATACCCCTTTTCTGCAAGGAAGAGTTTTTTGTCGCATGGGTGAGCCTTTGTAGCCATCTATCTATTTCCTCTTGGTGGAATTGATCGACCTCCAATTCTATGGTCACAGACCTTCAAATATTTCTCTCAGGTATGTTGGTTTACCATGTATGGTTCTTCTTACTAATTCTTTGTTCCTATTAAGTAATTTGTGGGATTTCCTTCAGAGTAATATTTTGTGTTGTTCTTGTTTTCATAGCAAGGTATTGTTATTTCGTATTCTCCAAGGGGCACATAACCCATCATTTATCCTCTCCTTCTCATCAAGTGATTATTGGAGGTAAAACGTTTTTTGAGGGTTTTGTTCTTGTTGTAGATTTTAGTGCTATTGAGATTATGCATCAAGGTGAAATGCCTTAACACCTTCGGGTTTTTATCTTATAACTTATTTTTTTAATATTTACACACGGTCATTTGAGGTTGAGAAGAAGAATTGGATCATTTTTTGCATAATTCCTATGAGTCCCTCTTCTTCCCACTACATTTCCAGGTAATGTTTTTTTCCTTCCCTTCTTTGTTTTATTATTTTTTTCACTGTCTTGGCGTGTAAGGGTTCTAAATACAAGAATGGATTTTTGAGTATATGAGGTTCCCTGCCTCTTCCTCACAGTAAGGGATTTGTATGAATCTTAAGAATTGTTCTTTTTTGGTTCCTTGTCATACCTCTAACTTATATTTTCATTTTCTTGTCATAGAATACTACAAAGGAGCGATGTTGTTTCCCGTTTCCTATGTTAAATTCTCTCAGAAATTTGATTTATTTCCAATAAACTAGTGATAATGTTATGGAGTTGGTTGTGGAGGCTTGCTATAACATTTATGGATATGACCCTCAAGGAAATCCTTCATTACTTATCACTTCACTATTCTAAAATGCATTTCTAAGGAAAATTTGATTTTGTCTTTAGTTTTCACACAAATCCTGTTTTTTGTGTTTCATTTATTCCTATTTCAAGTACCAATAGCTCGACTCTATTTTCCTACATGCCTCTACCTTCACTTTGGTATAACTCACCAAGAAGACCTCACCTCCTTTGGGATTTTCCTACTTCAGGTGGGCACCCAAATTAAAATTCTCATCTACTTCTAGATGTCTGTGTCTCTGTCATTTTGATATCCATGGCACTGAGATATCTGAGGCTCGTTTCCCTTCCAGGAAAGCCTCCTCATATTTTTTCCCTCAGAATTCTAGTTCTACTCCTCATTACTTTCATAGGCATCTCATCTTTGATGTATAAATATTCGAGAGACTAGTATGTATGTCTCTAAACATTGAATATAATGAATTTTCATTATTCTTTTATTTTTCTTTCTAATGCCTCATTGGTCAGTTCTTATAATTGTTTAGTTTGTGGATTGAAAAAAGAATGGTGATCACAACTTAGTTGTTGATGTAAGTATTTCATCTATGTTTACTCAGTGTCTAAATTTACCTATTTTCCATATCTATACTAGTTGGTCATTTTGGTTTTAACTTATGCATGGAACCGAGGTTATTCGATATTTCACTATCTTGTTTAACTTCTATATGTAATATACTCTGTCTAGAAATTTGATGGACATCAGTGTTACAGGATAAATAGTCATGTGGTATCTTATTTTCCTGAGATTTAAAATGAGTCGTATTCTAAGACATGTGTATTCTTTTATGTTTGCAATGGATATTCTAATTTGTTGTTGTTGCTATTACTATGTTTAAATCAATAATTAACATGATTATTCTCCATTTACTATACTAGGTTCAGGTTGACCATAGTAGTATCTACCCCTGCAAAATTTCAATTGATGCATACCTTCTAGTGTATCCCCAAATAGAAGAAATAAAATATATAGATGGATAGATCATTCCTATTTCTTTTCAACATAATCTAATTATATAACACCAAATATTTCTCTCCTTGCATGTAGTATTATAATTGAATAGGATGAAATACATCATTTTTTGAGTTAAATATATGTCCAGTAACCAAGTAACTAACTTACATTATGAATCAACTATATTTATAATTTCCATATTGCTAAGTAAAATATGTTATTATATCTTTTGGTCATTTTATTTTGGCTTTGCCAAAGTATTTTGACTCCCACACATATTCAGTTCAATAATAGAACCGAGTTGCTAATATAATCATATTTACTAAAGCAATATGGATCTGGTTCATTAGTAAAGTCTAATTTCTAGTTCAAATATGTTAAGGTCAATAGTGTTCCTAAATTTCCATCTACGTATATCAATTTTTTTATTTATTAACATAACAATAATTCTAAGTTCCAATTTAAATAGATTCATGACAAAAAAATTCTTAATTTACCATTTTCACATATCAATTTATATAATCAAATAACATAATAGAACATCTAACCGGTAATGCTATTATGTGAACGCGTGGTAATCCTTCACCTTTTCCAGCCAACCTTGAACTGAAATCCTCCAGTTCATCCCCGAAGTGAGATGTGCCTGCCAGGGGATCAACAAACTCTATTGATCCCTTGAGTAGGTATTTATACCTTTTCTTCCATAATCGATATTTCCTTTAGCAGCATCCCACTTTTGTGGTTTTGAACTTCCACTTGCCTAGGTGTTTCCTTTAAATCCCACTTCTTTCTCCTACGACACTTTATTCTTACCCATGCTTAGCATCTTTCTCCAACTAAGTGATTTAATGAATTTTTCTCTCCTATCCATTAAATCTTATCTAGGAGTCCTTATCATAGAAGATTTATCTCAATCTCTTCCACTAATGAGATTTTTTTTTTATTTTTTCTTTGAGAAGAATCTCTTACTCAAATGCCTCATTCCCAACTAATTTCAACCCTTCTTATTTATTAATAAAAATTAATTATTACATAAGCATTTTACTATATTTATTTTGTTAGGTAAACTTGACTCAGGATAGAGTCAAAAGTTGACGAGGTTAAATAGTGATGGTTTTGGGGCACATGGTATTGTGCACCCATGGTATTCTGCCCGTGGTATTATATGTAATGAAGCCTATAAAAGGCTGGAAGGACTTCATTGTAATGCATGGCCTGGAGGTGAGCGGTGAAGGCTCACTTGGCCGGATTGGCCAGGGTTTTGGCCAAGGATAATGAAATTTCATTATGATTGGGTTTTTCCCCGGATTTGGGGTTTTCCCAGATAAACATGTGTATTTATGTGTTTATGGTTATTGCTGGTTAATTTTATATTTATTCCTCTCGGTAATTAATTTATGTTCTTGGGTAAATTTCTTAACAATTGGTATCAGAGCCATGGTTGAGGGTTTGGGCTTCGAATGTATGCCTTCAATGAAGGATTTATTTTAGCCCAATGGAAATGGTGTTGCAGAGAGCAGTCCTGTAACAGAGCCATGGCTGACTTCATTCAAGGAGTAGAGCAACTTCGTTTCTGATTTGAAGGAATCAGAGACGAAAGGATTGCAGGAGTTGAAATGCGAGATCAAGGAAGCAATCACGAAAAATGAATTCAGCGAGCATAAAAACGAGAAATTTGATGGGATCAAGAATTGAACCCGTCACCTGTTGAGAGAGGATGGATCAAAATCACAGCAGCAGTAAAGAAAAAATAAAAAAAAAATTAATGAAGTCAAAATTATTACATGTAAATGGGCATACTACTGTAAGACTTGGTAAGCCATGTGTACCCCTCGGTGATCACTGGAAAAGTTTGGGTTAGACGTAGGTGATAGGGGGGATGTCGGGTTAACAATACCCGGTAAAAACTCTGAGGCGGGTAAGAGCTAGAGTGAGCGACATTGTCTCACTTAGCAGGTTTGGCTGGAGTTAGTCAAGGAACCTCAAGTCAAGTTTAAGGGGGGAATTGTTAGGTAAACTTGACTCGGGATAGAGTCAAAAGTTGACCAGGTTAAATAGTGATGGTTTATTTATGTGATGTAAAGGATAAACATGTGTATTTATGTGTTTATGGTTATTGCTGGTTAATTTTATATTTATTCCTCTAGGTAATTAATTTATGTTCTTGGGTAAATTTCTTAACAAAAAGATCCAAATTTTTCTTTGGAGTCCAGGAGGTGGAATATTTGGGTCATATTGTATCTCATGAAGGAGTTAAGGTAGACCCTAGAAAAATTAAA